>JXCR01112211.1:184092-223900 GCA_002079205.1 Phalaenopsis hybrid cultivar | reverse complement strand
AGCCCTTGGAAGTTGGGTGCAAATAAATAGGGAAATAATATTATTGGGCGTAGAATTGGAGATTTTAGAGTGACAGACTAAAATACCCAATTTTATCTTATCGTTTGGGTGCTGAAGTGTAGATGTTAGCCCTCAGGAGAGGGGAAAGTGGGAGCTCTGAAGTGAGAGCCGGTATCCTCCCAGCCTAGCCACAGATTTAGTAAGCTAGCGTAGGATTAGTCAATGTTCTTTATGCCTGGACCAAAGGGTAAAAAATAGGTATGCTCCTATTTGAGTCAATGTTCTTTATGTCTTTAGCCGCAGAATCAGTAACCAAGCATAGGATTAGTCAATGTTCTTTATGCCTGGACCAAATGATTAGTCAATGTTTTTTATGCCCGGACCAAAGGGTAAAGAATAGGTATGCTCCTATTTGGCGCAATATAATTTGAACTGATTCACTTTATCCATTCACTATAATTTCTTGACAAGGAGAATGATTCTCAATGTTCTTTATGTCTGGACAAAAGGGTAAAGAATAGGTATGCTCCTATTTGGCAATGTTCTTTATGCCTGGACCCAAGGGTAAAGAATAGGTATGCTCCTATTTGACACAATATACATTTGAACTAATTCACTTATCCATTCACTATAATTTCTTGACAAGGAGAAGGATGATTTCTTATATATTGAATATCACAGTCCATTCACTATAATTTCTTGACAAGGAGAAGGATGTTTTCTTATATATTGAATATCACATTAAAAACCTCAATCCATTCAATATAATTTCTTGACAAGGAGAAGGATGCTTTCTTAGATATTGAATATCACAAATTAAACCTCCATTCACTATAATTTCTTGACAAGGAGAATGATGTTTTCTTATATATTGAATATCACATTTGAACTTCACTATAATTTCTTGACAAGGAGAAAGATGCTTTCTTATATATTGAATATCACATTAAAAACCTCATTAGCTATAATTTCTTGACAAGGAGAATGATGTTTTTTCGTATTGAACTCACATTAGATCATTTCACTATAATTTCTTGACAAGGAGAAGGATGCTTTCTTATATATTGAATATCACATTAAAAACTTATTTAGTATAATTAGTTATTTAATAGTTATTAAAATTATCTATTTATTTTAATTGCCTTTTAGTGACAGATAAGTAAATTGAACTTCGTTGTTGTGATTAAAGTATTGCTTTTCTAAAATCTTAGTCCAGTGTTCTATTAGCCTATTAGTGACAGATAAGCAAATTAAACGTCGTTGTTGTGATTAAAGTATTGCTTTTCTAAGGTCTTAGTCCATAATTCTAAACTACCTCCTGTGGGATCGATATCTAGGACTCCATTAGAGCCCTATATTACTTGAGCAATATGTATACTTGTGTTGACATCGATATCTAAGATTTGCTTTTCTAAAATCTTAGTTCGTAGTTCTAAAGTTACTCCCTATGGGATCGATATCTAGGACTCTATTGGAGCCCTATATTACTTGAGTGATACATATACTTGCTGTGGGATCGATATCTAGGACTCCATTAGAGCCCTATATTACTTGAGCGATACATATACTTGTGGATCGATATCTAGGACTCCATTAGAGCCCTATATTACTTGAGTGATACGTATACTTGCGTTAATAAGTGTGACTTTACAATTATTGATATTCATTACATCCATATTTATCTTGTATTTTCAGCATATAAAAAGTTATTGTCAGTAAGGCATGTATATAATATTGCAAGAAACTTAAATTGCATGAGTAGATGAAGATTTAGCTGCCAAACCTCAAGCTATGACTCTATTGAATCTCAGAAGATCCTAGTAGATAATTTTAGAACAAGATATGGTAAGTCTAATTTTCTCTTCAGAATGTCCAATAGATTTTAAAATGCTCGAGGCATGACCTTGGACCATTTTGGAGATCTTATGAAATGTTCCGTATTCATTTTGGACATATCATATTGTTCCATTAATCATCTGAGGCTAGAGTGTGACTATCCCGCTGCTCAGTGAAACTTAACAATTTAATTATCCTAAGGATAGGATACTCAATTAGTTAATTGATGTTTCATTTAAAAGTTATGTGAGTGGGTACCCCTAAGTCAAATCTAAGTTATTTAAGATTATGGTGCCCACAATTAAGGTCAATCTCGTAGTGCTTAAAGATGTGAGTCACCAATTATGTTATCTTCTAAATCTGATTAATTGAGTTTAGGCATTGAGCCTAAGTCACTACAAAGCCTTTAACAATCATGATAAGTGGAATGGTGATTATTGAAGTTTGATATGTATTCTTATCAAATGGTCAAATCATCCTCAACTTTGGGCTTAAGAAAAGTAAACTATCATCTTCCCACTTAAGCCCATTACTTAAGAATCGTATGATCTTAGTTGACTTCCAAGTCATGAAGGTTAGGAAGATTATGATTTTGTTGATGTTGTGCAAGGGTGGTGATTGGGTTTCTACCCTTTAATCCCATTGTATTTCAATCATCCAAACATGTTTATTAAGATCAAAATTACCCATTTTCCCTTCGTTAATCCTAAATTTTGATTAAGGCACCAAAATCTGAAATTACCACTTTGCCCTTGGGGAACTTCACCTCATAACTCTTTAAACACAACTCAAATGACTTTGAGGGTTTAAAGTATCATATCCATGAGGTAACTATAATGTTTAGAGGAGAATATGTAGACCTTTCAAAATTTAATTTAATTATTTATTTAAATTTAGAAAATAGGATTTTCAAAAGTTGATTGTTTAACTTTCCAAAATGATGTTTATATTTATGATAAAATTATTAGAGGTTTCTCTAGGTTAGAGAAATACTTAGAAAAAATCTCATGATTCTTTGAATTAATTTATGATAATTATTTTAATGGGAGAATGAGAAAATCCACTTTTAGACCTTTTAAAATTTATTTTTAACTTAGTAAAATTAAGAAAAAATATTTTAATGAGTCCCAAGTGATCAGGGAGAAATTAGGCACATTTTGAAGTATTTTAGTATTTTTGGGATTTTTAATTATTTTAATTATTTTAAATTTAAAAGAAAGCTAAAAAATCAAGTATTTTATCAAAAATAGCTTTTATTTTTCCTAAGTGTTAAAAGGAACTCAGAAAACTACTTTTCATAATTTTCCCAAGTTTATTTAATTTATTATAATTATTTTTTTACAAAAATATAAGATCTTTTAGAAAATCAACTTTAGTGCTTGGACTTAGTCAAATAGTATTCAAATTTTTACAGTGGATATACATGATTTTTATGAACAATGTGGGATTAATTTTTTCAATTTTTGGTGAGTATTTAATTTACATAAAATAATACAAGATATTTGCAGTTAATTAAATGTAGAAATTCACAAGGTAATCCAAAGAATTAAAGTATTTTTCCTAGACATCTCTAACCATAAGAGACCTACCAAAACTATTCTCATAATTTTTTAAGTGATATTTTGATTTATATAATTAAAGTAAGCTAAAATGGCCACTCTAGCTTGAAAATTAGAGATAGAAGTATAGAGATGCTCTCTGACCTTAGAAAAATCAGAGAACATCCCCTCTATGATGAGGAATGAACCCTGAAAATTTCAAGCCATGGTGAGTAATATTTAGTCATGGAGAGTTGAAATACCTCAAGGGTATTTAATTCATTAAAAATCATATGTTTGTCAAATAATTTTTATTTTTAGTCCACAATATTCTCCTCTGTTCATTAAGCAAGAGAGTATTTATCTTCTATTTTTATACTTTTTATGGAGAAAGATATGGATTTTTGAAGTTTAGGTATTTAGAATAATTCAAAAATCTCTATTTTCTATTTATCTAGCACGACGCTGACTGGATCCTAGACAGTTCCGAAAGAACACGCGACACTCCACCATTTGATGTCGCAATTCCCCTCAGCTGCCACACGGACTGCGCTTTAGGCAACAAGGGTAGGTCCGACTTGATCTCCTCCGTTCGTTGAATAAACACGCGATCGGACGGTCCTTCATTATCATCCCCAAGTGACCTAACCCTTGAGCCATTCACACTGAAACCTTAAGATCTTCATCTAGACTCAACAAAATTGAATGGGGGTTGTTCTTAAACCTTTATCTACTTGAGACAATGATATCTATTTGACTTATACGGTATGAAATACAGTAAATACATTTGGAGATTCAAACCAAGCTCAGTTTAATTTAGAGTTCAATACCTTTGTCTAAGAGGGGAGGCCTCAATTAGATGGTTGTGGTAGCTTTGATTTGATCCAATGAACCTCCAGACGAAGTCTGAAGCCTTGATGAATTGTCTAGGTATGATTTCGATCACACTCAATTTTAGGTGTTGGTCTTGAGCTAGGTTAGAGGCTCTTTCAGAGTGGGCTTTTGTGGGGAGTCAACTTCTTTCATTGTGGGGATGGTGTGTGAACAATTAATTGAAGTTTGGTGCACTATGGTAGAGTGGAGAGATCTATCCTAATTTTACGGCAAATTTCAGTAGTAAAATTGGCTTTAAGGGGTGGTTATCAACGGCTGAGAGCAAAGGGATTGCACTTGGTATGGTTTGGAGAAGCTCTAGTGAGGATTTAGTAGAGCTTCCTTAAGTTTCCAAGAGCTCTCTTCCTTAGGCGTGGAGAGGTCCATTTAAAGTCATGGCTTCCTGGTGGAGCTCAGGGCTGGGAATTGGGTGCTACAACTTGCTGAGGTGGAGGGAAGAAAGGCTCCAATGGCCAATGGGAGTGAGCCAAGTCAGGGAGGTTTAATTTTAGGTTTTGGCCACTTGGAGCTCCCTTGAGCTAGCTGTTTCTGGCGGCTGAGGAGGTGGCCGACCAGAGTTTGGTCACTTCTTGGCTCATGGAGGTCAAGGGAAAGTTAATTATGATTTACTCCCAATGGCATATGATTATGGCAAAGTATTTTCAGATAAGGCCAAAATATGGTAAAGATCCCTTAAATCAAGGTACCATTCGTCCATAGCTCACTTCGACGGTTTAAGGTGGTTTAGCCTGGTCAATAAGTCGTGCTTAGTGGCTGCAGGAACTTTAATTTGGTGACCTTAGATGGCTAAGTCAATTTTGGTGCATGGGGCAATTTGGGTCAAATGGCAAGAAGATGGTTATTGATTAGGCTAGCTATGACTTTGAGCTCAATTAATTGATCAAAATTGTGTAAATTATTGTCATGAAGATTTTTGGTGAATGATTGAAGTAATTTTAAGTTCAATTGAAAGCTCAATTTGAATGATTTTGAGATTTTTGTCACTTTGGGCATGTTGGACTAGACATGGGTCTAGGTTGGGCTAAGGTTGAGATAAAACCAAATTCATGTTTGAAAATGGTCTATATGAATATCATAAAGAGTTTTCAACATTAATTGGGTGTCAATTTTGGGGTTTGGGCATTCAATTTGGTGGAATTTTGAGACATAGCCAATTTGGGGAAAATTTGGGGAATTTGAATGTGGGTTGAAATTAAGTGAAATTTAGGCTTGAAAAAGGCAAATTAAAGGTAAAATTTGATTTTTAGGAGTGTTATTAAGAGTTTAGAATTCAAATTGGGGCAAATTAAGTAGGCTATGGGGTATAATTAGGTGAGACTAGGTCATAGGGCAAAAATTGGGGGTTTTGATTTGGATCAAAATTGAGCTCAAAGCATGGGCCAATTAGGCTTGGATTTGGTTTGGATTGATCAAATGAAAGATGAATTTGAGTTTAGAATTGAAATTGAAGGGAATTTGGGCCAAATTGATGGACATTTAAGGTGAATTTGGGGAAATTGGGCCTTTAAAGACAATTTGGGGGTTTTGGTCAAAATGGTCAAATTGGCCAACTTGTGTTCAATTGAAGGGCCCAAATTGGTTTTGGAGACATTTGAAGTGATTTTGGAAGTTTTGGAAATGTTTGGAGTGCCAAGCGTATTTTTGTAATTTTGGCAAATTTAGGGGTATTTTGGTAATTTTAGAATTTTTGGGTGGACTTGGTCAATTTGGGTATATTGAAATGGTATGAAGTGATTTTTGAAAAAATTTGGGTATTTTGGGTGAATTTTAGGATTTTGACAAAATTTAGGGTTTCAAGGTCATTTATGTAATTTGGGTGGATTTAGGGGCAAAAGGTCAAGCTGGAAATTTTGGTAGAATTGGGGTGCCAACCACCTTATATGAGCTATGGACCAATAAAAACCCCCTTTGGGTCCTCTATGTACTGGTCTTAGCTAAACCCTAACTTAGGGCTAGTGGGTCTAGGGAATCATCTACATGAGTCTCCAAAAAGATCAGGGGATCAAAGTAAACAATTTTGGGTTGTAGGATTGCGAGTGATTGTGGGTGATAGTGAGTGTAGTGAGTGAACTAGCTCTAGACCAACACCCAGAGTCAACCTTAAGATGAAGCAGTCCTATAAGGACTCTCCTTGAGATCACCCATACTAACCCCACCTACTAAGTGCTAGAGGTTATGACCAATATGTGGAACTTCAAGTTGAACAAGGAAGAGTTTGGAGTTTCTAATGGGAGGGTTCCTTTCTAGTTTTCTAGGAATAGTAGACCAATATGTGGAACTTCAAGTTGAGTAGAGAAGAGTTTGAAATTTCTAGTGGTGAGGGTTCCAGATCTAGTTTTCTAAGAATAGGCAATAAGAAGTTTGGAATTTCTAATGGTGAGGGTTCCATGTCTAGTTTTCTAAGAATAGTCAATAGAAAATTGTAGAATTTCTAATGGTGAGAGTTCCTTGTCTAGTTTTCTAAGAATAGTCAATAAGAAAATAAGTGTAGAGTTTCTGATGGTGAGGGTTCCTTGTTTAGTTTTCTAAGAATAGTCAATAGAAAAGTCAATGGCTAGACCCTAGGCTACTAAAGAGGGAAAACTAAACCTCAACCAAAAGTGAGGTCAACAACAGCATAGGAAACCACCAAATTTTCCAAATTAAATATTGTATTTTTCCTTGTTGAAAGTTAATCCTAAAATTGCTTGAAAATCATCCAAAACCTGCAGAAATGCTTTGATAGCAATTTTACTAGCATTAGAGAAAGGGATCGCGTTATCTGCATATGCCAAATGACTTACCATAATTGTCAATTTATAAGAAAATTGAGTATATGGCTACACATATGCATTTGTTTAAATAAATGAGAGAAATTATCAAAGGCTATAATGAAAATAGTAGGGGATAAGGGGTTGCCTTGCTTAATTCCCCATTGAGTAGAGAAAAATCCATAAGAGTTTCCATTGAAAAGTACACTGTAGTGATTATGTTCCAGCAATCTCCGAATCAAAGAACAAAAGTTATTTTGAAAAGCACGAGCACGAAGTATGTTTATAAAGAATTCACAACAAATAGTATCAAAAGATTTTTTTATGTCAAACTTAAGCACCATGTTACTACCGCAAAATTTTTTATCAAGATCCTCTAAAAGTTCTTGTGCAAGTAAAATATTTTCAGTGATCTTTCGACCTTTGATAAAAGTTGATTGCTGAGGAGAAATAATGTTAACCAAAAGAGGTTGCAGTCTGGAATCAAGTAATTTGCTAAAAACTTTTGAAATAATAGAGGTGAGGGAGATAGGTTTGAATTTATACCAACCATTTTTATCTGCACCCTTAGGAAAGAGACCAATCAAGGAAGAGGGAAAAAATTTCCCTGGATTATTATAACAAAAAAAAGCACTGAATAACAAGTGACCTCATTTTTTATGTTGTTCCAACTTGTAACATAGAAAGCAAAAGTGAATTCATCTGGTCTAGGTGATTTGATCAACTTGATATCCTTAAGAATTGAAAAGATTTCTCGCTCAGAGGGGACATTTGATAGAGATAAGCTTGAGACATACTCACCATCTGCCACAAAGAGATCAGGAACTACAAAAGAATCTGCGAACTAGACATAAATAGATCAGAGAAATAATCAACAACACTATTGTCAATATCCTCCTCATGAGTGAGCAAACTCCTATTCGGGGTTTTGGTTTTAATGATAATATTCACATTTTTTGTGCATAATTTTGTATTTTGATCTCCACTAATGAAGTGGATATCATTAGCTTTCTATTGTAGTAAATCTTCCATAAAAGAAATAGCTTCGAGTAGGTTTGTATGTGCATTAATCAAATCACTAACTAGATGGAGAGAGCAAATCACTTGAGCCTCAAGATTCTCAAAAACCTTTTAAGCCTCTAGAACCTTAAGTGGACATTTCTGAAAACATTATAATTCCACTTACACAAATGCTAAACAACCTTTTTATGTAATTGCCATAGAATGAACCATGGATCACCTGCACCATCATAATGTCAACCTTTGAGAACAGTGATGAAGTTATTTTGGATGAAATAGAAAATGATGAATTAGATTATGTTCAGGAAAGATTTGAGATGTTGGATATTACAAAAAATGCTGAGAAGAATCTAGTTCTGTCAATTATAAAACCACCTGAACTTGAGTTGAAAATATTACCTAACCATTTGAAGTATGTGTTTCTGGGAGACTCACCTACATTACCTGTTATTATATCTTTATAATTAAATGACTTGCAAGAGAAAAGAATGTTAGATACATTAAAAAGACATAAGAAAGCTTTGGTTGGACCTTAGCTGATATTAACTGAATCAATTAGATACATTGAAAAGATATAAGAAAGCTTTTGGTTGGACCTTAGCTGACATTAAGGGAATCAGTCATTAAAAAGATATAAGAAAGTTTTTGGTTGGACCTTAGCTGATATTAAAGGAATCAGTCATTCGATATGTATGCACAGAATTATACTAGATGAACAATATAAACCAAGAGTTGATCCACAAAGGAGATTAAACCCAATGATGAAAGAATTGATGAACAATATAAACCAAGAGTTGATCCACAAAGGAGATTAAACCCTATAATGAAAGAAGTGGACAATATAAACCAAGAGTTGATCCACAAAGGAGATTAAATCCAATGATGAAAGAAGTAGTTACAATATAAACCAAGAGTTGATCCACAAAGGAGATTAAATCCAATGATGAAAGAAGTAGTTAAGATAGAAATTTTGAAATGGTTAGATACTGAAATTATATATCCTATTTGAGACAGTGCATGGGTTAGTCCAATTCATTGTGTTCCTAAGAAAGGTGTGACTGTTGAAACAAAAGAAAATGATGAATTAATACTGCCACTACGAAAGATCACTTCCCTTTACCCCTTTTAGACCAAATAGTAGATAGACTTGGTGGTCACAAATATTTTTGTTTTCTCGATGGATATACCGGTTACCATCAAATTCCTATTGCTCCTGAGGATCAAGAAAAGGCAACATTTACTAGTCCTTTTAGAACTTTTGGTTTTTGAAGAATGCCTTATGGATTATGTAATGCACTTGCAACATTCCATAAATTATGATGTTTATATTTAGTAAGTTAATTGAGGATGGATTGGAAGTATTTATGGATGATTTATCTGTATTTGGAACATCATTTGACGCATGCTTAAATTATCTTGAAAAAGTTTTGGAGTTAAAAGTATTTATGGATGATTTCTCTGTATTTGGAACATCACTTGACGCATGCTTAAATTATCTTGAAAAAGTTTTGGAGTTATTGTGAAAGAACTAATTTAGTTCTAAATTGGGAGAAATGTCAATTTATGGTTGCAGGAGGAATTGTACTAGGGCATAAAATTTTAGTTCTAAATTGGGAGAAATGTCAATTTATGGTTGCAGGAGGAATTTTGTTAGGGCATAAAAGTTCTAAATTGGGAGAAATGTCAATTTATGGTTGCAGGAGGAATTGTGTTAGGGCATAAAATTATGAAAAATGGTATGGAAGCAGAACCTGCAAAAATTCAAGCTATATCTAAACTAACACCTCCTACTAATGTAAGAGAGGTTAAAAGTTTTCTTGGACATGTTGGTTTTTATAAGCGTTTTATTAAAAAATTTTCAAAAACTACTAAACCTCTATGCCAACTTTTAGAAAAGGACAACAAATTTGAATTTTCTGAAAACTCTTTAAATGGCTTTGAGTTATTAAAGAAAAAATTAATCATAACCCCTATTATAGTTTCATCTAACTTGGAGAAATCATTTGAGCTGATGTGTGATGCTAGTGATTATGCTATTGGAGCTGTTCTTGGACAAAGGTATGAAATGATTTTTAAAGTTATATACTACGCTAGTAAAACTCTTAATGATGATCAAATTAACTATACTGTTACTAAAAAAGAGATACTGGCTATTGTGTACGCTTTAGATAAATTTAGATCTTATTTAATTGGGACTAAATGTGTTGTGCACACTAATCACTCTACTATTAAATATCTGATGCAAAAGAAGGATGCCAAACAAAGGTTAATTGGATGGATACTTTTGATGCAAGAATTTGATCATGTGGTTATTGATAGAAAGTGAACTGATAATTAAATTGCTGATCATTTGTCGAGATTAGAAAATCATGAATTATCTGAACCGATAATGAAATTACAGAGAGTTTTCTTGATGAACAACTTTATAATATTAATGAGTGGAAAATATCATGGTATGTTGATATTGTTAATTATATTGTAAGTGATATTTTGCCACATATGCTGACACTGCAACAACAAAAAAAATTCATTCATGATGCGAAAGCATATTTATGGGATGAGCCTTATTTATATAAACAATGTAAGGATCTTATTATGAGAAGATGTGTACCTTATAAAGAAACTGATCTAATCATTCAGAAATGTCATGATTCTGAATTTGGAGGACATTTTAGGATTGATAAAACTGCTTATAAAATTTTACAAGATGGATTTTATTGGCCTACTATCTTTAGATATGTTTATAGACACAAAAACTTGTGGTCAATGTCAACGAGTAGGCAATATATCTAGAATAAATGAAATGCCTCTGAATTTCTTGTTAGAAGTTGAGATCCTTGATGTTTGGGGATTATATTTCATGGCACCATTTATTCCTTCATTTGGGAACTTATATATATTAATTGTAGTAGACTAAATTTCAAAGTGGATTGAGACACAAGCTTTACCTCGTTGTGATGCTAAAAGTGTTTCATGATTTTTAATGAAAAATATTTTCACTAGATACGAAATGCCGAGAAAGAATTATCACAGACAGATGATCCCATTTTAGGAATAAATACATTCAGAGATTGGCAGAAAAGTTTAATATTATTCATAGAACCCCTACTACCTATCACACTCAAACTAGTGGGTTAGCTAAAGTTTCTAATAGAGAGATTTAATAAATACTTAAAAAAACTATAAACCCTAGTAGAGTAGATTGGTCCACTAGACTGGATACCGCATTATGGGCTTACAGGACTACTTGTAAAACTCCTATTGGAATGACTCCTTACAGCCTGATTTTTTGAAAGACTTGTCACTTATTGGGCGATTAAAGAATTCAATTATAATTTGAAAGATGCTTGTAAGAATTGGAGCATAAAGCATATTGGGCGATTAAAGAATTCAATTATAATTTGAAAGATGCAATTGGAGCATAAAGCATATTGGGTGATTAAAGAATTCAATTATAATTTGAAAGATGCTGGTGAGAGTTGGAGCATAAAGCATATTGGGTGATTAAAGAATTTAATTATAATTTGAAAGATGCTGGTGAGAAAAAACTCCGATTGGAATGACTCCTTACAGACTGATTTTTAGAAAGACTTGTCACTTACCAGTAAAATAGAGCATAAAGCATATTGGGCGATTAAAGAATTCAATTATAATTTGAAAGATGCTGATAAGAAGAGATTGTTACAATTGAATGCATTAGAAGAATTAAGAAATGAATCTTATGATAATGACAAAATTTATGAGGAGAAACTAAAGTTATGGCATGATCAGAAGATTAACTAAAAGAACTTTGAACCAGGATAAGAAGTTTTGCTTTACAATACTAGGCTGAAGTTATTCCCTAGGAAATTGAAGTCTCGTTGGTTAGGAACCTTTACTGTGACTCAAGTTTATACTTACGGAGCTATTGAAATTGAAGATAAAAAGACTGGAAATAGATTTAAAGTAAATAGACACAGATTAAAACCGTATTTTGAGGGTAAAAGTTCAAATTTTAAGGAGGTTTTAATGGTCAGTCAACCTGAGTAATACCTGAATAGGTCGGGATGAAGACATTAAACAAAGTGCTTTAGAGAGACAACCCATAATTATCTTTATTTTTATTATAATTATAATAGTTTTATTTAAAGTTATCATTAGTTTTTGGTAGTATTGAACTCTACTACTCATATTTATCCTTGAATTATCATAAAAATTGGATCCATATAGAAAAATTGGAACGCATTCAGACAAGAGCGAAACTGTGCAATTTTTGCCTTGGGCGCTGACGGCGCCATCGACGTCGTTGACGGTGGGTTTTTCCTGAGATTTCAGGTAATTAAATACTAAAGGCTTGCTGGCGGAGCCATCAACGCCGCCGACGATGTCTTTTTCCTTAGAGTCCAGGTAATTAAATACTAAAGTTTTGCCGACGGTGCCCTCGATGCCGCCGACAGCAAGACCGGCGGAATGGCGGTTTCTGTAGTTTGAATGGGCGGTTTTTGGCAGTTTTAGTAGGGATTTACCCCTTTTAAACTTCCAAATTCGATTTTTAAATACATATTTCTCCCATGAACAAAGTGAAACTCCACCACATTCATCCCTATGGTGTCCAATTCCCCTAAAAACCATAGAATGCGAGTGTTCAACCGGAGAAAGTTCATTAGTGCAGAAGCGCATCGAATCTTCAACAAGGTACTGGCAAAGAAAAGATTAATTAAGGAATGAGGATTTGTAAATCAAGGATTGAATAATCCATCGATGACAATGGAAGAGACTATATTGTGGCGAAGATGGGAAGTATTGTGCTACACTACTGCCGCCGTAGTTGTTCTTGTGGTGAAGGAATTTTATGCTAATTTGCATGGAATCAACCAGGGAGTCGTCTATGTGTAAGGTAGATAGATAACTTTTACGCCTGCATGGATCAATGAATTATATATGATTGAGAATGTTCTTGTCTGCCATTATTCCAACTTTGTCCCGACAAGAAACTAGATGAATGAAATTTGCCAATATTTAAAGGACAAAACTGAAAACTGAGAAATGAGAGAAAACTGGTATGTTAGTTTTTCTACGACACTTCTAAATCTCGTTTGTAAACGCTGGCTCTTCTTTATTTCTAAAAAACTGTTACCGACGATGAGGATCGGTAAAGTTTCTACAGAAAGTGCTATTCTGAATTACTACATCCAAATGGGACTGCTGATTGATATCGAATTTATAATTGTGAAGTCTGTTTTGGGCCTGATCATTCATGGATGAACTTATGGGCTTGGACACCCTTCCACAATTTTCTTACTTTGCAACCAGTTCCAAGTATCTTATGAAAAGTGGGAAAATGAACTTCTACCGTGGAAGGCTTTTGACCCAACTGAGAGATTCCCAGCCTATGAAAATGAAAATGATATGATTATTATGGTGGATCAGTCGACTCAAAATTCACTGCCTATTCGACCTTTAGTTCCGGACAAGACACTAGTAATCCTGTGAAGAATCAAGAAATTGGAGAAGGAGGTACAAAATGTTATGAATGAAATTAATAATATCTCTGATTTCTTTGATCATCTAGACTGGAGGATGAAATAATATTTTTCTCACTCTGAACATATAGAAGATAGTTTGATACGACTGATGAGAAGGATGAAATTGATAGAAGAGGACTCTACTGAAGAATTTAACCGACCCTTCTATAACCTCTTCGTTCATGTGCAATCAATGAGTGATCTCAGAGGAGAATCTTGCACGAAATCTGAAGAATAGTAGATTTACAGTGCTACATGTCTTTACATGTGTGTAATTTGGTTTGAACTAATATTTGCTTTGCTTTAAAATATTGCTTTTAGATCTCTGTATAGTTGAGACTGAGCATAAGTTGTTTGTTTTCAGCATTTTGAGTGTTGTGGCTTGGATTGCGATGCTGAATTGATGTATTAAGGTTGAGAAAAAAACAAACTTAGGTGTATCGTGTAACGTATATTGTAACCCTTGGAATTTATATATAATTGTGATATTTGGTGTTGTGAAATTTTATTTGTCATAACTACATCATTTAATCACTTAAAATCATGTCTATAATGATTGAACGAATGTCATTGAGGCTTGAAATTGATCAAAATTGCAAAAATTTGGAAATTGAACTAAATCAATAGAGCCCGCCGATGACACCCTCTACACTGCCGATGGCGGACTTTTCCCAAGACTTAGGATACTAATTCTACAGAGCTCGCTGTCGGCGCCGAAGACCCCACCGATTGAGAGCTCCCGAAAAAAACACCTTTAACTGAAATTTTGACCAGTCAACTACCACTATTCATCATCCCCTTCCTCTGAGAAATGCAATTTTTTACCTAGGGCTTGAGAGATCTTAGATTTAGGGCAATTTCAAGGCATTTAGACACCAGATTTGATCATCTCTTGGTAAGAGCTTTACTCCAAACTAAAAATATTTGATTTTCACCATGAATTTCTTCCACATTGAGGAGATCCGAAAAATTAAAGAATGTGAAAAAAATATTGAGAAGAATTTCATAGAGCTTAGTGTTGAACTCATGAATTACTCCTGGAAGCCATTATTTGCATATTTGAAGTATATTTTGGAATTTTTCTATAATTTTGATTAGATTGAAATGGATCCACGATAAAAGAGGCGAATTGAGTTTGACAAATCTTGCTTCGTCAATGTGAAGGCTAAATCAAGGTTTACTTCAGTGTTTGAGGGAAAGAAGTGTATACAAGATTGAGTTTTTGAGAGTTCGGGAGGACAAATTGAACGAGTTATTACCGAGCGGAGGTGGGAAAACTTCTGTTACACCACCAATAAGACTGTTGTAAATATTGTACAAGAATTTTATGCCAACTTATTCTATTCTGAAGATGGAATTGTTCAAGTGCGGGGATGTTCTATTGAATTTAATGCCACCCTCATTAACACCTTTTATGAAGTCCCAAACTCTTATAACTACCACTATGAAACCTTCAATATGATGGAAGGCACACTAAATGATGTAATCAACTTTCTCACTGATGGGAAAGGAACATGGAAGATTAAGCAACGAGAACGAGTAAATTTTTCTGCTTCCATGTTAAATGCCACATCTAAAGCGTGACACTATTTATTTCCTCTACTCTGTTGCCGACCTATCACCATAGTGAGGTAACAAGAGATAGAGCTATTCTAAATTTCTGTATTTAGAATAATAGAAATATAAATGTGGGGAGAATCATTTTTAAGAATATATTGACCACTATAAGGAGTGAAACAAGTGAAGGTCTAGGACATCCTGACCTCATTTATGCACTTTGCCAACTTTCTGGAGTGGAAGCTGGAGATGATGAGGAATGGGTTTACCCTATGAAACCCATTAGTAAAGTTAATTTAAAGACATATGAATCCCATGAAAAATGGAGAACTGGAAGTAGAAGTCAAGAACCTTCTATTAGTAGAGATATCCCTTCTACTAGTTATGACCTTCCACCTTCTAGTTCCCCTACCCTAACTGATTTGATTAATGAGTTGACCTTGCAGCAAAAAAATATAGAGTTAATAAATGAAAGGATTTGAGGTGTAGAACGTCGACATGATTATGATAGTGAGTACCTTCAGAGGCATTCAGATTTTAAGATATCTTAATATGAAGCAAAGGCCCGACACTACATAGGTGAGCCTGCAGTTACTTTCCTTGAGTGCCCCCGATATACTCAGTATCTCCCCAATCCACCTGCTAACCAAGGAGATGAAGACATAGTTTGGGATTTTGATATCTGAATGTAATTGATGAACTTTTACTTTTATATTTGTAATTTTTGTAATAGAAACAAATGTCTGTTGTACTTTCATTTTTATTGTTATGTTGTAATTGGATAGTTTTTAATTTTGAGAAGGACTGCAAAAATTTCAAAATGATGAAAATGCCTAAAATACTGAGGTATAATTTATATTTAAAATTTCTCTTTCCACCTGTATCATTTCATATTTAAAAATTTAAGTTTGGGGGAGGGAAGAAAAAATTAACTATTAGATATTCTCAATTTAAATATTTTTAAAAATTATTAATATGATTTTATGTAGTGAATTTAGTCCATGTAACTATATTTTGTAGCTATTTAAATATTATGGTAAGGAATATAATTTAATTCAGATAACTATATTTTGTAGATATTTAAATATTATGGTAGATTTAAAGGAATGATTTTGTAATGAAAATTAATTTTGTAACTTAAGATATTTAATATAAAAGAATAAGATTATAGTCAATTTTGTAATGAAAATTAATTTTGTAGATTAAAGATATTTAGTATAAGAGAATAAGACTATAGCTAACTATTTAAACTAAAGGAAACTATATTTTGAAGTATTAAGAATCTAGAAATTCATTTGAGAAGAAGAGATTGGGGCTCAATGATGTAAAAGTTATGAAATATTTATAAGGTAAAGGAATGCTTCTAGTTTCAAATTTAGGGAAAGAAAGGTGATGTTCAAAATCATTAAAGGCTATCCAGATATTGTAATCCTCACTTGAAAAAGGAAAAAGAAAGGATTGACAACAATCCCTGAAAAGAAAAGAAAAATGTATAGGATTGTAAGCAATCCAAATGAAAAAGAGAAGAGAAAGAAAAAAAATAAATATATATGAAAGTGAGGAGAAGCTTGAAGATATGCCTAATAAAAAATTGGCTTCACTGGACCTACCTAAAGGGAAAACCTAAATACATTTTTGAACTTATATTTATGGAGTAGATCTTTTACTAGTAGTGTTCTCATGAAGTTCCTATCATTTGAATATTCTATGTGACTTAATATTACAACATATAGTCATTCTTGAAATGAATAGGAGACTAGAACTCTTAAACTTGATGACTAGATAATCTTGTAGTTTCAGAGTTAATTTAATTACTTGAATTTTTTCTGAAAATTTCACTATGGTATTTATTTAAATCAAATTTATAGTATTTCTGAATTAAAAATTTACTACAATAGATCATAAGTTTTATATAGTACTAAAATTACTTGAGGACAAGTAATAGTTAAGTTTTGGGGATTTTGACCAAATATAAATCAAACTTATAGTATTTCTGAATTAAAACTTTACTACAATAGATCATAACTTTTATATATCTTAAATCAAACTTATAGTATTTTTGAATTAAAACTTTATTACAATAGATCATAACTTTTATGTAGAACTAAAATTACTTGAGGACAAGTAATAGTTAAGTTTGGGGGATTTTGACCAAAGAAAAATATATTGAGATTTTCATACCTATTTCAAACTATTTTTGATGATATTACACATTAAAGAAAGGTATTTTTGATGTTTTATTGTAGGAATGATGAATTAGGGTAATTGGAGCAAAAAGATACAAAAAGGAACAAATTTGGAGCGAAAAGCACCAAAATGTGAAGATTTGAACTAGTTCCCCGACAACGAGAATTTCCCAAGACTCCAGATTTAATAATATAGAAGGTACGCCGATGGCAACCTCGAGGCCGCCGACGGCGAGATCGGCGGTTATGTCCAACAATGCATTGGATGAGGACGAATTTTTGAGGGATGCTTAGGCAACTCTTGGGAAAACTCATCCATAACTTTAAAAGAAGATTTTGGCCAAAAATTGAAGTGGTCCTAGAGGTTAGAGAGGTTCCAGTAGTGTGTAGAGAGTTTACNCCTCAGGAGAGGGGAAAGTGGGAGCTCTGAAGTGAGAGCCGGTATCCTCCCAGCCTAGCCACAGATTCAGTAAGCTAGCGTAGGATTAGTCAATGTTCTTTATGCCTGGACCAAAGGGTAAAAAATAGGTATGCTCCTATTTGGGATTAGTCAATGTTCTTTATGTCTGGACCAAAGGGTAAAGAATAGGTATGCTCCTATTTGGGGATTAGTCAATGTTTTTTATGCCCGGACCAAAGGGTAAAGAATAGGTATGCTCCTATTTGGCGCAATATAATTTGAACTGATTCACTTTATCCATTCACTATAATTTCTTGACAAGGAGAATGATTCCAATGTTCTTTATGCCTGGACCCAAGGGTAAAGAATAGGTATGCTCCTATTTGACACAATATACATTTGAACTAATTCACTTATCCATTCACTATAATTTCTTGACAAGGAGAAGGATGATTTCTTATATATTGAATATCACAGTCCATTCACTATAATTTCTTGACAAGGAGAAGGATGTTTTCTTATATATTGAATATCACATTAAAAACCTCAATCCATTCAATATAATTTCTTGACAAGGAGAAGGATGCTTTCTTAGATATTGAATATCACAAATTAAACCCACTATAATTTCTTGACAAGGAGAAGGATGCTTTCTTATATATTGAATATCACATTGAAAACTTATTTAGTATAATTAGTTATTTAAGAGTTATTAGAATTACATATTTGTTTCAATTGCCTATTAGTGATAGATAAGCAATTTGAATTTTATTGTTGTGATTAAGTATTGCTTTTCTAAAATCTTAGTTCGTAGTTTTAATATTACTCCCTGTGGGATCAATTTCTATTACTCCATTAGAGCCTTATATTACTTGAGCGATACGTATACTTGTCTTGATAAGTGTGAATTTACCATTATTGAATATTTTATATATAATTCTTTATCTAATCTATAATAGTTATTAAGTTTTGGTGTCGTTGTTGAGGAATTAAATCTTCTAGCAGCAGTATTAAATACTTGTATTTTTAAGCATATATAAAGTCACTAGGAATTAAATCTTTTAGCAGCAATATTAAATACTTATATTTTTAAGCATATATAAAGTCGCTGTCTCCCATCCAAAAGACCGATTTTCTAAAAACCCATATATTTCAAAGAATCAAAATCCCTCAAACTCCCTAAAAACTTCCAGCTTAGAGTTCCCAAACATAAAGTTTTCAACCAATGCATGCTGATAAGAAGATGCGAGGATATTGGTTTCATCCACAGAGATGAAATTGCAAGCTTACCATTTTTTCCCCAGTCTTCCTGATGAAACTATAATTGCCACCAAGATTTAAACATCATGGAACAAGGAAATAGACAAAAGCTACTGATAATGGGACTATGGCAACCAGTTAGAGCATCCGCAAAAGTTTGTTCCATCGTCTCCTTACAAGAGGCTCCTGAGGAACGATGTCAACACAAAAAGTTGGGAGTTGTTAAGTTGTCGGCTGCTAGGATGGATACCCTAACAGCTGTTTTAATTTGATTTAATAAATATATAATTTATAAAAAAATAGTATTTTAAGTTTTTGAAAATACAAGACCAAACCAATCTCCTATCCCGAATAGTTTAAATAAACAAGCCTAATACTGCAAGTAGTGCACCTATCCTGAGGGATAAATACATTACTTAGTGATAAAGGCTCGATTATATAAATTAAAAATTGTGTGACATATGTTTAAGTCTGCGAAACCATTTTATGTTGACAGAAAAATTCTTCTATTTAATACAAAGAATTAAATAAGGTTTATTTTAAGCTGGGTTCAGAAAAGCTTCTTATAAGGAGAAGCCCCTATAGTTAAGTACATCCTAGATAACTGAAGTCACCTAAGAAAACTCTCAAAAAAAATCAGGGAAATATTATCTTCAAAGAGGTCAAAGGGTTAAGAATTTTCAACGAGACTGGACAAAGACGTGTGAAAGGGGAATGACACAAGTTTGGAACATTTTACTTTGGAATCCAAGGAGGAAGAACTAGGGGATGCCATAGATCCGGAGGAGAACCTTGGTGACTTACCAAGCTATCCTATGGTTTGGCTTCAATTTAAAGGAGAAATATTTAAATATTCATCTTGCCAATTTTATTAATTAGGGCTTATATTAGTGTGAAACGATCACACAAATAGCCTGAAAGATGTGAGGATTTAGGTCGTGACAAACGACAACCTTGGAATCTTAAAACAAGTTAGGTTTTAAATTATATAGTAGAGCTATACAAAAGCCTAAAGATAAATTGAAGATATATGTTTGTATAAGCAAACAACTTCAAGTTCTTATGGACTTGTTGTTTAATTCTAAAGAATGGTTTAGCTGGTGAAGACATGTTTTGCTGGTGAAGACATGTCGTCCTGCCCACAATGCTAACTCTAAGCTCTTTGTTGTGGCAAGTTTAAGTTTTATAATGTGTCAAGTTAAGATGTCAAATCAAATGTCACTATGTTTATGATTCTTTAAATATTATGGGGCATGTTAAAGTTGATTAGAACGACATCAATTAGGATCATACGGTTCCCTCATTTTGGTACCACTATTTTTTTTCAGATTCATTTAGTCCAAATGAATTTACTAACCTCAACTCAATGACTTCCATACTTTCATTTAGACCATGGGAAATCTCGTTAACAACCTTAGGTTACCTCCTTCAAGGGATTCTCGATCATCCGATAAAAATATCTTAATTTAGTTGCAATTGCTATTTTGTGATGTTTGTGAGTAAATTTTGAGTTGTCTTATATTTTGAATATTATGGCGGTAAATTTTATTTTAGTTGATTTTAGTTTTGGTTTCAGTTTTGTGACCATCCTAAAGGTTTTAGTTTTTGCATGCACGGTGACATCGTTATTTAGTAAGAAAATTTATAAGTAAAAGTGTAGTAAGGAAAAATAGAGGAAAAGAAAGTACTGTGAACTGTAAAAGCATACCTATCAAGTCTTCTTGTTCCTCTACCTGAAATTTTAGTACTTGCAAGGAATATATTTATATATATAATTTTATAGGAATTAAAACATGTTTATAAAGAAATTAGAAAATACATGTTTGAGGTGAGTCTACCAGATCCTATGTCATATCTTGGTGGTTCCAAATTTTGAGGATGAATCCATTAAGAAGACCATAACAATTCCAGATGTCCTTCAATATTTCTAAAAGATTATGAAGAAGTCTCGGGTAATACCTTAGACATTTCATAGCCCCTAGAATTATCTTGAGTTTGTTTTGGTCTTACTATGTTTATTATATAGTTCATCCAGTTAATACCCTTATGCTCAATGAATTATGATGTTTTGATTTTCTCTTAGATGGGGTAATTATCACTTAATATCTCACTTATGAGTTATATAGGTAAAGACCCTTAGGGGCAACTCAACTTAATTAAGGAATTTAATTAAATTGATTTTAAAGAATGGGCTTGTAGTGTTTTAAAAAGTTTTAAATTAATTATAAGTTATTTTCTGAACCTCATTAGACAACATTTTGATTTATCCTAGTTCACAACTAAGTCCTTAAGATTTAATGGGTAGATTTAGAATTTCAAAAAAAAAAATTTTTCAATATTTTAATTTATATTATTAATCATTATCATGAATTATAAATCATCTCAAAATCATTAGTTGGGGGTTAAAATCAGTTAGTTATGATCTTCCAAAATCAAACCCTCATCTTAATATTTCCGTATTTAAATATTCTTCCAAATTTCCTTAATTTTGAAAAATTAAACATTTATCCTTTATAAGATCAAAGTGAGATTGGTTACTACCACTTGTCCCTCTTATATTCCAATCAACAAAACATATCAATTAAGAATATTTATTGCCCATTTAGCCCTTTGGTTAAGTCTAAATATTAATTAATTCTTAAATTCCAAAATTACCCTTTTACCCCTAAGGCCCTAATACCCTGTAAGTCATTAAATTAGAATCAATTAACTTGCAAATTTTATGTTACCTCACTTCTGGGTTAATTAACACATCAGAGGAGAAAATAAGATTTTTTTGGATTTATTTAATTTTTATAATTATTTTTAATGCAGAAATAGGGATTTTATATGAAAATTTAATAACTCAATCAAAATAAAACTTATGTCCTTAAGAAAATTATTAAGGGTTCACCTAGGTATTTTTCATAATTTTTAGAGGTTTAATTTAATTATTAAAATTATTTGTTAGTTTTGAGCATTCATTAAATAAAAAATAATATTTAAGCGGAAAATTAAGTTTTATATTTTTATTAAATCTCTCTGAGTCATGGAAACCCAAAGAAATAAATTTTAGATTTTTGTGATCTATATTTTAAGTGTTGGAATTATTTTAGTGAGAAATTAATAAAAATTCATTTTTAAGCTTTTAAACATAATATTTTGACTTAGAGGATTAGGAAAACTATTTTAATTTATCTCAAATGATCACGAAGCCAAATATGACTTTTTAGTGTGTCATTATAATTTTGTAATTTTTATGATTTTTAATTAATTTTTAAATATTTAAATGCCCATAAAAAGTTTAAAAATGAAGTATTTATTTTAATTCTATTTTTTTTTCTTAGGTTCCTCTGATCATAAGGAGCTCCCAAAATCAATTTGGTAATTTTTTAGTTGTATTTTAATTATTATAATTATTTTAATGATAAAAATGTGATTTCACTTAATTAATCCATTTGAGTGATCAAATTAACTCCAATTAACTTGAAATTTTATGGAGAGCTCCTCTAACATTAAGTTACAGTGTGGAATATATTTTTATATCATTTACATTTATAATTATGCCAAATTGATTTTCCTTTCATTTATTAGGGTTGGTGATGATTAGGGTTATTTTTAATGAGTTAAATCAAGTTTATATTTTTTATAGGATCCTCTGACCATAGTAAACCAACAGAAATAAGTTTAGTATTTTTCTGTTATGATTTTTATACCAAAACAGGGGCCATTAACTTGAAAATTAGATATCTCTAGTTAGAAATGCCCTCTGACCTTGGAAAAATTAGAGGAGATGCCAAACAATAGAGACATCAGAAGCCACATGGTCCCATGCCATGGTGAAATGTCTATGCAAATGGAGAATAAAAAAAAAAGAAAAAAAACATTTATTTAATTAAAAAAATACATGCATCAAATGGACATGAAAATATTTCGACATTATTCTCCTCTGTTCAGTGAGCAAGAGGGTAATTTTATTTTATTTTTGTGACTTTTCTACACAAAGATATGAATTTTTGAAGTTTTGACTATTTATTTAAATAATAAAATCCTTATTTTACTACTTAAGTGATGCGGGGCCACATAATCCCATGACGGCTCCAAAGTTCCACGTGGCGTGCTCCCATTAGACGCCACCGCCCGAGTCAACCACCACGCGTCTCCTCTGTACCGCTCCATCTTCTTGTCCGGCGTGATCCCGTCCATCCATCCATTACACATGTGATCTGGCGGCGCTCCGTCATTATCCCAAATAAACTGAACCCGTGAGCTTTCCACCTTAAAACCCTAATATCTCATGCTACACTTGAACAAATCACTTCAGGTTTGATCCTATGGACTCGTCTAAGTGAGATGAACCTATCCATATGGATAACCTCCCATGAAATCAATTCTAGACTTATTGAGAAATAAAGTAAGCTCAGGATGGAAGAAAAATGTTATACCTTGGTCTAAGAGGGGAAACATCGATTGGATGTGTGGAGAAGCCTCGTGGAGGTCCAAAGAGCTTGAGGATGAAGCCTCTGCTGATTTTGGGTGTTGGTCAAAGTCCACCCTAGGGTGCTCTGGTGATGAGGCTTCTATGGGGGATCCTCCTCTCTCACTGTGGGGATGGTGTGTGTGCAATTAATTTTGATTTTTTTGAGTATTTGGGGAGGTCCTTTTTTGGCCTGAGGATTGAGCTCCAAATATTAAGCTCGAGTCGTGGATTTAAGTGGCTAAGGATGGTGGGACTCAAGGGGTCTTAAGGAATCTCTGGAAGTAATTTTATAGAGTCTCCCCAATGAATTTCAAGCTCTTTTCCTTTGACCATGGAGGGTTGTTTTAAATAGAGGGAGAGGAGAGGCCACCAAGAGCAATTGGTGGGTGCTTTAGGTTGCTTATGTGGATGCCAGCATGGTGCAAAAATTGAATTGAGATGATATAGCTTGTATGGGTTTAATTTTGAGTTTTAGCCATGGGAAAGCACTTGGGGGTGACTTTTCCAGCAACCAAAGTGGCCAGCCGACCAGGGAGAGGTCATCATCCCACTGAGGGAGGTTAGGGCTTGGGTTTGGTGAAGTCAATTGTGGTTGGCCATGTGTAAAGGTGTTGAATTAAATTAGGATGTGGAAAGGACTATTTTGGGTCAAATTGGGTCAATTCATGGATTTGGGTTGGGTTCACCCACCAAGGCTGGCTTGGATGCCGAGGGAAATCAGATGGTTCAGCTTAATCATTAGTAATGTCCCTATCCAAGTGAATTAGGTTAAGTATGGGGTTTAGGTGATTCATGGGAGGGGTTAAAAGAATATTAAGTATATTTGAAAGTAGCTTGGCCTCTTGCCACTAATAGTATGGTGATGTGGCATGGCANTTGAAAGGGTTTTAGATTAATTATAAGTTATTTTCTAAACCTCATTAGACAAAATTTTGATTAAGTCTAGTTAACTACTAAGCCCTTAAGATTTAATGGGTAGATTTACAATTTTAAAGAAAAGGGTTTTTTTCAATATTTATATTCTTAATCCTTATCATGAATTATTAATCCTTATCATGAATTATAAATTATCTCAAAACCATTAGTTAGAGGTTTAAAATCAGTGATTTATGATCTCCAAAATCAAACCCCTACCTTAATATCCCCGTATTTAAATATTCTTCTAAATTTCATTAATTTTAAAAAGTTACAAATTTATCATTCATAAGACCAAAGTGAGATTGGTTACTACCATTTATCCCTTCCATATTTCAATCATCAAAATATATCAATCATGATTATTTATTGCCCATTTAGCTCTTTGAATAACTCTAAATAATAATTAAGCCTTAAATTCCAAAATTACCCTTTTACCTCTAAGGTCTTAACATCCTATAATTCATTAAATTAGACTCAAATGACTTGAAAATTTTATATTAACTCACTCATGGGTTAACTAAAACATCAGAGGAGAAAATGTAATTTTTCTAAATTTATTTAATTTTATAATGATTTTTAATGCAAAAAAATGGATTTTCAATGAAAATTTAATAGCTCAATCAAAATAAAACCTCTATCCTTNAAACATCAGAGGAGAAAATGTAATTTTTCTAAATTTATTTAATTTTATAATGATTTTTAATGCAAAAAAATGAATTTTCAATGAAAATTTAATAGCTCAATCAAAATAAAACCTCTATCCTCAAGAAAATTATTGGGGGTTCACCTAGGTCAGAAGACCACTTGAACCAATTTTTATGATTTTTAGAGATTTAATTTAATTATTAGAACTACTTGTTTATTTTGAGCATTAATTAAATATAAAATAATATTTAAGTGGAAAACTGAATTTTATATTTTTATTAAATCTCTATCAGTTCAAAGAGCTCAAGAAAATAAAGTTCATATTTTTGTGACTTATATTTTAATTATTAGAATTATTTTAGCAAAAAATTAGAAAAATTCTTTTTTAAGCCTTTGAAAAGTAATATCTTGACTTAGAAAATTAGGAAAATTATTTTAATTGATTATAGTTGATCAACAAGTCAAATGTGACATTTTAGTGTATTTTCATAATTTTACAATTTTTATGATTTTTTAATTCATTTTTAATTATTTAAATGCCCAAAAATAGCTAAAAATGATGTATTTATTTTCATTCTAATTATTTTTTTTAGATTCCTCTATTTATAAGGAGCTCCCAAAATTAATTTGGTTAATTTTTGAGTTTTATTTTAATTATTAATATTATTTTAATGCCAAAAATGTGATTTCACTTAAATCCATTTGAGTAGCCTAATTAACTCCAATTGATTTGAAATTTTTATGGGGATCTCCTCTAACATTAAATTACAGTGTGGAATAATTTTTATGTCCTTTACATTTATAATTACTCCTAATTAATTTTACATCATTTTTTTAGGGTTGGTGACAATTAGGGTTATTTTGAATGAGTTAAATCAAGTTTATATTTTTCATAGGATCCTATAACCACATTAAACCCACCAAAATAAAGTTTGTATTTTTAATGAGTATTTTAATTATTATTATTTTTATACCAAAATAGTGGCTATTAACTTGAAAATTAGATATCTGTAGTTATAGATGCCTCCTGACCTTAGAAAAATCAAGGGAGATGCCTAAAAATAAAGACATCAAAAGCCCCATGGTCCCATGCCATGGTGAAATGTCTATGAAAATGGAGAATCAAAATAAGATAAACACCATTTAATTAATTAAAAATAATTCATGCATAAGAAAATATGAAACCATTTCCACATTGTTCTCCTTTGTTCACTAAGCAAGAGGGTATTTTTATTTTATTTTTGTGATTTTTCTACACAAAGTTATGAATTTTGAAGATCTGGTCATTTAAATAAATAAGAAAAATCTTATTTATCTACTTAAGTGACGGGGCACCACCTCAACCTAGACTTCTCTGAAGCTCCATGCGGCGCGCTTCCATTCGACGCCGTCGTCCACGTGGTTGCCCTGTCAACCCGCCTTTTCGCTCTGTCCGCTCGTCCAACTTTATCACAGCCGTTAGTTTAATAAACACGTGATCGAACAGTGCTCTTTCATCATCCCAAAAGTGCTAATATCTCTTAAGTGGGGTAATTATCCACTTTTAAACCCTAATATCTCGCTCGATTCTCAACCAAATCAGGTGAGGTTTGTTCCTATTGACTCGTCTTAATGAGACACACACATCTATACGGTTAATCAAACCCTAAATAAACTCTATGCTCATGGAGAATTAAATGAAGCTCAGTTTAGGGTTAAGGTTTAATACCTTGGTCCAAGAGGGGAAGCCTCGATTAGATGCTTATGGATGCTTCGTGGGGGTTCAAAGAGCCTAGGGATGGAGCCTCGAGCAGTGGTAAATTTTCTATACGTAATTTCAACCAAGGCCGATTTGGGGGTTCGATCAAAGTCCACCTTAGGGTGCTCTAGCGATGGGGCTTTTATGGGGGATCTTTCTCTCTCACAGTGGGGATGGTGTGGGTGCAATTAATTTAAATTTGGTTGAGCATTTGGAGATGTCCTGTTTTAGCCTAGGGATTGAGCTCCAAATTTGAGCTTGAGTAATGGATTTAAGTGGCTAAGGATGGTTGGTTTAATCTCAAGAGGTCTTAAGGAAGCCTGGAAGCAATTTTACCGAGTCTCCCCAAGGAAATTCAAGCTCTCTTTGTTTGGCCATGGAGGTGGGTTTAAATAGATGAGGAAGGAGATGCCACCAAGGGAAATTGGTGGGTGCTTTAAGTTGCTTATGTGGATGCCAATAATGTGCAAAAATCTAATTGGGATGAGACA
The DNA here is from genome assembly GCA_002079205.1 of Phalaenopsis hybrid cultivar. Classification (NCBI taxonomy): domain Eukaryota; kingdom Viridiplantae; phylum Streptophyta; class Magnoliopsida; order Asparagales; family Orchidaceae; genus Phalaenopsis; species Phalaenopsis hybrid cultivar. The sequence goes on along the minus strand of JXCR01112211.1, from coordinate 196,704 downwards.
ACATGACTGTGTTTAATTTTGAGTTTTAGTCATGGGGGAGCGATTGGCCATGGCTTTTCTGGCAACCAAGGAGGCCGGTCGGCCAGGGAGAGGACTTCATCCCACTGAGGTAGATCGGGGCTTAGGTTTGGTGAACTCAATTGGGGTTGGTCATGTGTAAAGGTGTTGAATTAAAATAGGATGTGTGAAGGGCTATTTTGGGCCAAATTGGGTCAAGTCATGGATTTGGGTTGGGTTCACCCACCAAGGCTGGCTTGGATGCTGAGGGAAATCAGATGGTTCAGCTTAATCGTTAGTAAGGTCCATATCCGAGTGATTTGGTTAAGTATGGGGTTTAGGTGATCATGGGAAGGGTTAAAAGAATTTTAAGGATATTTGAAAGTAGCTTGGCTTCTTGCCACTAATAGTATGGTGATGTGGCTTGGCTCTCATGGCTTGGGAGTGGCTTCATGGCTTCCCTTTGGCTTGGTCAACTTTCATAAGGAGGGATTTTGGATTTATTTGGTATTTTTGGTGAATTTTGGCATGATGCTTGATTTTTAATGTTTTGATTATGGATTTAGAACTTAGGGAATGATTTTAATTGCATGGATGATGAGGGAAATTGTCGTGTGGGCTTTTAATTGAATTTTGGCTTTTTGGAATGACTTAAGGATTTAGGCTTTTAAAATTAAAATTAAATTTGGGCTAATTGAATGTTGAGGTTAGTGTAGGAAAATTTAATCAAGACTTTGGAATAATTTCAAGTGGTGTTGAATTGAATTGGGAGGTTAATTTAGGGAATTTAGGCATTGGTCAAAATTGAGGCTTTTTGATTTGGGTGAAATTGGGCTTGCAATTGGGTGAAATTGGGCTTGAATTTTATTTAGATTGGGATTGGGGATGCTAAATTTTTGTTTAAAATTAAAATTGGGCAAGGTTGGGGTCAATTGAGCCAAAATTGGGGTTAATTTGGGGAAATTAAACCTTTGAGGGCAAATCAGAGCTTTTGGTCATATTGGGTCAAATTGATGATAAAAAATTGAAATTGGAAATATTTGAGATGATTTTGGAATTTTTAGGAATTTTTGAAATTTATGGAATTTTTAAGTTATGAGGGGCATTTTGGTAATTTTGGCAATTTTGGGGGTATTTTGGAAATTTGGTGATTTTGGTGAATTTTGGCCAATTTAGGTAGCGATGCGTGGTTTGAGATGATTTTTGGACAAATTTGAGTATTTTGGGTAATTTTGAGATTTTTTCTCAAAAATTAGGGTTGTATGGATATTTTGGTAATTTGGTGATTTTGGGCTAGAATGGGCCAACAAGCCATGAAGCCATGCCAAACCAATAGGAGCCATATGAGGATTTATTTTGGATGCTCAATATGTTGGCTCTAACCCTCTAAGCCAAAGTCCATGGGTATAAGTCCATCTATATGAGCTTTCCAGAATGAGTTAGGAGACCAAACTAAGGGATTCTAGGGTTTGGGGTATGTGAGAGAGTGTAGTGTGTGCAAACCATTTCAACCATCACCAGATCTCCTAGGGTTAGTCCTCAGGTCTGACCATCTTATTGGAGACTCCCCTTGAGTTCCCCCATACCGACCTCACCTACTAAGTGCTAGAGGTTAACACCAATATGTGGAACTTCAAGTTGAGCAAAGAAGAGTTTAGAATTTCTAATGGTGAAGGTTCCTTCTCTAATCCTCTAGAAATAGTCAATGAGAAAGTCCTATGGCTAGAACCTAGGCTACTAAAGAGGGAAAAACTATACCTTAACCAAAAATGAGGTCAACAAATGGACCCCCAACCAAGTGTGGTGCGACATGCAAGCACACCGCATGTATTTGCGTTGACCGACTAGATCAATGAAACCAACACAAATTTCCCAAGTCAACATACCTAGAATAAAGAGTATATTTGAGTAAGAATTGTTTTTTGCTGGGGAATTGGCAATTGAATATCAAATCGGAATAAGAACTTAGAACTCCCGCTGTGGATTAAAGGGTCGATTTCAAATTATCAGGTTTCGAGTATTTTAGAGGATGAGAGTTAGGATTTAGGTGTTGGCCCCAAAATGAGATTTGAAATGCAGATATAAATTTTGGAAAGAGAATTAGATGCCTTACTCCGTTTAAGATGATCTTAAACCAATCTCAAAGAATGGGAGGGGGATGCCTTGAATTAGACAAAGGGCTTATTCCCTCATCCCCAAAAGTTTGATATCTGGATCCGTGTAAAATAATGTGGAATCGGATGTATCAATCCTTTTCCTCTAAAATTGATATTATTGCTAAGCAATGTAGAATTTGATGTCTGTATTCTTGATACACCTAAAATATATAGTATTTTTATACACATTTTAATACCTATTTTTGAGATATTACGCTTTAATGGAAGGTATTTGTGTGTTTTTCTTTTAGGTACATGTAAGAAGATGAAAAATGCTAAAAGGAGTGAAAAAGAATTAAATTTGGAGCAAAAATGTGAAAATTGTGTTAAAGTGTTTTGGAGCGTAAGCGCCAGATTAGGCGCTTACGTGCTGGTGAAACAAAGAAGGTCATGCCTAAGCCCCATAAGCCCCGTACTTAAGCACCAGAGGCAGTTATGTGACGGTTTACTTCATTTTTCCAAATTTTGATGGGACATTTGAGGCACCTATTGGCTAAAGAGGGTGGTTATGACCACTAAAAACAAAATTATGATTAAAGGACTTGTGAAAGGAGGCATCCTATGGACAATACATCGAATTGGGACACATTTTGAAGTGTTATCAATGAACCTCTTGGAGATTTATAAAGATGGAAGTTGATATTTTTTGAAGTGTGCTTGAAAGTTCTGAAAAGTGCTTGTAAAGGGAGTGTCTTGAGAAGTTCTTGAAGAAGTTCGGGGAGGAACGTTTCGAGAGATTTTCAAGCACCACTTACTTTATCATTTTTATTTTTAGTTTTATTTAGAGAGTAAGATTCAGGCACCACAAAATTTACTTTTTTTCCTTTTTGTTTTTAGTTTTATTTTGAGAGTTTAAAGTGTTGTAAAAGAGAAGAGATTCAAAGGAACTTCAAGAGTTCGGTGGAGGATTTGAGATAATTTTTTATCTTTTGCTTTTAAACTACTTTTGATTTTAATCGAGACTTTTTGTTGGTTTGACAATGATTTCTAATTTTATACTAAAGTGTGGTTTTGTTTTCTCCATGGATTCTGGGTAGTTTTTGTTCTTCTTAAAATGATAAGTAATTAAGTGTTGGATGGAAGTTGTGGAGAGTATTGATCTTTAAAGAGACTTCTTAGTGGTTTGGCAATGATTTCTACTTTTAAACTAAAGTGTGGTTTTATTTTCTCAATGTATTCTGAGTAGTTTTCTTTATTTTTCTACTTTTAAACTAAAGTGTGTTTTTTTTTTCTCCATGGATTCTGAGTAGTTTTCTTTATCTTTCTTCTTGAAATTGATAAGTGGTTTTATTTTCTCCATGGATTCTGAGTAGTTTTCTTTATCTTTCTTCTTAAAATGATAGGTATTTTCTCCATAGATTCTGAGTAGTTTTCTTTATCTTTCTTTTTAAAATGATAAGTAATTGTTTTCTCCATGGATTCTGAGTAGTTTTCTTTATCTTTCTTCTTAAAATGATAAGTAATTAGTTTCTCCATGGATTCTGAGTAGTTTTCTTTATCTTTCTTCTTAAAATGATAAGTAATAAAGTTGTTTTGTTTTCTCCATGGACTTTGAGTAGTTTTCTTTATCTTTCTTCTTAAAATGATAAGTAATTAAGTTTTGTAGATTTTGAGTAGTTTTCTTTATCTTTCTTCTTAAAATGATAAGTAATTAAGTTTGACAATGGAGTCTGATTAGTTTTCTTTATCTTTCTTCTTAAAATGATAAGTAATTAAGTTTTAGATGAGCTAAGTAGTTTTCTTTATCATTCTTCTTAAAATGATAAGTAATTATGTTTTGGATGGAAGTTGTAGAGAGTATTGATCTTTAATGTTGGAAGAAGTTGTGATGATTTAAATTCATGCACTTCATTTATTTCTTGATTTGGCCTATCTAGATGTTAAAATTTATTGTGAAAACATGTAAGAATCGGGTTGATATTGTCTGAGGCAACAATTCAAAAGAATCACACAAGGTTGTATGAATGAGAATGTAATTCATATGATTTAGTGCAAATAAATAGGGAAGCAATCATTAAAGGGTGTAGAGTTAGAGGACTTTAAAGTGATAGGTTAAAGCCCCCAACTTGGTATATTGTTTTAGGTTCTGATACGAGATGTTAGCCCCCAGGTGGAGGGAATTGGGGAACTCTAGAGTGAGAGCTAGTATCTTCCCTGCCTAGCTGATTTTCAGAACTATTCAAACTTTAAATTAGCCAATGTTCTTCATAGCATCTCTAGTAAGGGTAAAGAATATTATTTGTCATATTTGGCACAACACAATATGCATACTTCCACAATAGAATTCCTATACTTATTACTGATTCGTTATAAGGAGAAAGATATTTTCATATCAAGTATTTTTCTTTTAAATAAACTCAAGTTATCTTTAGAAGTTTTATTGTTTTATCAAAATATCAAAAATATCAAAAAGAATTGAATTTTACCTACTGTGAAAATATCTATAGTTTAAGTAATGGTTTTTTAAAATAGAAGGTTTGTTTATAAAAAGTGCATATTGCTTATTTCCCTGTGGGTTTGATATTCAGGTTTTAATCAAAAAGNACGAGAAGGTGTGAAAGGGGGAATGGTTCCAATTTAGAACATTTTATCTTTTAAAATCCAAAGGAGGAAAAAGTAGGGGATGTCATAGATATGGAGGAGAACCTCGATGACTTCTCAAGTATCCTATGGTTTGGCTTCAGTTTAGAGGAGAAATTATTCAAGGGTTTCATCCTGCAAATTTTATTAATTAGGGTTTATATTTTGGTGAAACAATCACACAAATTGCCTGGAAGATGTGAGGATTTAGGTTGTGACAGACGACAACCTCAGAATCCTAAAGCAGGTTAGGGCTTAAATTGTATAGCAGAGCTATACAAAGGCTTAAAGATAAATTGAGGATTTATGTTGCATAAGCAAACAACCTCGAAGTCCTATGGATTGTGGTTTAATTATAATGAGTGGTTTAGCTGGTGTAGACATGCTTTGCTGTTGAAGATGGTCGTGTTGCCCACAATGCTAACTACATGCTCCTTGTCATGATGAGTTTAAGTTTTCTAATATGTCGAGTCATCATGTCAAATCAAATGTCTCTATGGTTATAGTTCCTTAAATATTATGGAGCATATTAAAGTTAATTAGAGCAACATCGGTTAGGATCCTACGATTCCCTCGTTCCAACACCACTATTTTCTTTCAGATTCACTTAGTCTAAATGAATTTACTAAACTCGACTTAATGAGTTCCATACTTTCATTTAGATCGTGGGACATCTCGTTAGAAACCATAGGTTACCTCCTCCGAGGGATCCCCGATCATCCGATAGAGATTTCTTAATTTAGTTGCAATTGTTGTTTTGTGATGTTTGTGATTAAATTTTTAGTTGTCTTATATTTTGAATATTGTGGGGGTGAATTTTATGTTGATTTATTTTAGTTTTGGTTTTGGTTCCAATTTTGTGGCTATCCTAAAGGTTTTAGTTTTGACATGCAGGGTGACATTGTTGTTAACATGCAAGTTTATAAGGAAAAAGTACAGTGTAGAAGGTACAAGAAAAGAAGGTACTGTAAACTATAAAAACGTAACTGGCGAGTCTTCTCGTTCCTCCACCTAAAATTTTAGTACTTGCAAGGCATATATATATAATTTTTGCAGAAATTAAAACATGCTTATAATGAAGGTAGAAAATACATTTTTAAGGTGTGTCTACCAGATCCTATGTCATATCTTAGTGAGTCCAAATTTTGAAAATGATTCCATTAAGAAAATTATAATAAGTCCAGGTGTCCTTCATGGTTTCCAAAGGATCATGAAGAAGTCTTGGTTAATACCTTAGACATTTCATAGTCCCTGGAACTATCTTGAGTTCGTTTTGGTCTTATTATGTTTGCTATATAGTTCACCCAGTTAATACCCTCATGCTTAGTGAATTATGATGTTTGGATTATCTCTTAAGTGGGGTAATTATCACTTGGTATCTCACTTTTGAATTATATGGGTGAAGACTCTTGGGGGTAACTTGACTTAATTAAGGAATTTAATTAATTTGATTTTAGAGATGGGATTGTAGTGTTTTGAAAGGGTTTTAGATTAATTATAAGTTATTTTCTAAACCTCATTAGACAAAATTTTGATTAAGTCTAGTTCACAAGATTTAATGGGTAGATTTACAATTTTAAAGAAAAAGGGTTTTTTTCAATATTTATATTCTTAATCCTTATCATAAATTATAAATTATCTCAAAACCATTAGTTAAAGGTTTAAAATAAGTGATTTATGATCTTCCAAAATCAAACCCCTACCTTAATATCCCCGTATTTAAATATTCTTCTAAATTTCATTAATTTTAAAAAGTTACAAATTTATCATTCATAAGACCAAAGTGAGATTGGTTACTACCATTTATCCCTTCCATATTTCAATCATCAAAATATATCAATCAGGATTATTTATTGCCCATTTAGCTCTTTGAATAACTCTAAATAATAATTAAGCCTTAAATTCCAAAATTACCCTTTTACCTCTAAGGTTTTAACATCCTATAATTCATTAAATTAGACTCAAATGACTTGAAAATTTTATATTAACTCACTCATGGGTTAATTAAAACATCAGAGGAGAAAATGTAATTTTTCTAAATTTATTTAATTTTATAATGATTTTTAATGCAAAAAAATGGATTTTCAATGAAAATTTAATAGCTCAATCAAAATAAAACCTCTATCCTTAAGAAAATTATTGGGGGTTCACCTAGGTCAGAAGACCACTTGAACCAATTTTTATGATTTTTAGAGATTTAATTTAATTATTAGAATTACTTGTTTATTTTGAGCATTAATTAAATATAAAATAATATTTAAGTGGAAAATTGAATTTTATATTTTTATTAAATCTCTCTCAGTTCAAAGAGCTCAAAAAAATAAAGTTCATATTTTTGTGACTTATATTTTAATTATTACAATTATTTTAGCAAAAAATTAGAAAAATTCTTTTTTAAGCCTTTAAAAAGTAATATCTTGACTTAGAAAATTAGGAAAATTATTTTAATTGATTCTAGTTGATCAACAAGTCAAATGTGACATTTTAGTGTATTTTCATAATTTTACAATTTTTATGATTTTTTAATTCATTTTTAATTATTTAAATGCCCAAAAATAGCTAAAAAATGAAGTATTTATTTTAATTCTAATTTTATTTTTTTAGATTCCTCTGGTTATAAGGAGCTCCCAAAATTAATTTGTTTATTTTTTGAGTTGTATTTTAATTATTAAAATTATTTTAATGTCAAAAATGTGATTTCATTTAAATCCATTTGAGTAGTTTAATCAACTCCAATTGATTTGAAATTTTTATGGGGATCTCCTCTAACATTAAATTACAGTGTGGAATAGTTTTTATGTCCTTTACATTTATAATTACTCCTAATTAGTTTTACATCATTTTTTTAGGGTTGGTGACAATTAGAGTTATTTTGAATGAGTTAAATCAAGTTTATATTTTTCTTAGGATCCTCTAACCACATTGAACCCACCAAAATAAAGTTTGTTTTTTTAATGAGTATTTTAATTATTATTATTTTTATACCAAAATAGTGGCTATTAACTTGAAAATTAGATATCTGTAGTTATAGATGCTTCCTGACCTTAGAAAAATCTAGGGAGATGCCTAAAAATAGAGATATCAAAAGCCCCATGGTCCCATGCCATGGTGAAATGTCTATGAAAATGGAGAATCAAAATAAGATAAACACCATTTAATTAATTAAAAATAATTCATGCATAAAAAAATATGAAACCATTTCCACATTGTTTTCCTTTGTTCACTAAACAAGAGGGTATTTTTATTTTATTTTTGTGATTTTTCTACACAAAGTTATGAATTTTGAAGATCTGGTCATTTAAATAAATAAGAAAAATCCTATTTATCTACTTAAGTGATGCGGCGCCACCTCAACCTAGGCATCTCCGAAGCTTCATGCGGCGCGTTTCCATTCGACGCCGCCGTCCATGCGGTTGCCCTATCAACCCGCCTTTCCGCTATGTCCGCTCGTCCAACTCCATCACAGCCATTAGTTTAATAAACGCGTGATCGAACAGTGCTCTATCATCATCCCAAAAGTGCTAGCTCGTGAGCCGTCCACTTTCAAACCCTAATATCTTGCTCGATTCTCAACCAAATCAGGTGAGGTTTTTTTTTCTATTGACTCGTCTTAATGAGACGCACACATCCATACGGTTAATCAAACCCTAAAAAAACTCTATGCTCATGGAGAATTAAATGAAGCTCAGTTTAGGGTTAAGGTTTAATACCTTGGTCCAAGAGGGGAAGCCTCAATTAGATGCTTATGGATGCTTCGTGGGGGTTCAAAGAGCCTAGGGATGGAGCCTTGAGCAGTGTTAAATTTTCTATACGCAATTTCGACCAAGGTCGATTTGGGGGTTTGATCAAAGTCCACCTTAGGGTGCTCTAGTGATGGGGCTTCTATGGGGGATCTTTCTCTCTCACGGTGGGGATGGTGTGGGTTCAATTAATTTAAATTTGCTTGAGCATTTGGAGATGACCTGTTTCAGCCTAGGGATTAAGCTCCAAAATTGAGCTCGAGTAATGGATTTGAGTGGCTAAGGATGGTTGGTTTAAGCCCAAGAGGTTTTAAGGAAGCCTGGAAGCAATTTGACAGAGTCTCCCCAAGGAAATTCAAGCTCTCTTTGTTTGGCCATGGAGGTGGGTTTAAATAGATGAGGAAGGAGATGCCACCAAGGGAAATTGGTGGGTGCTTTAAGTTGCTTATGTGGATGCCAATAATGTGCAAAAATCTAATTGGGATGAGACAACAAGGCTGTGTTTAATTTTGAGTTTTAGTCATGGGGGAGCGATTGGCCATGGCTTTTCCGACAACCAAGGAGGCCGGCCGGCCAGGTAGAGGACTTCATCCCACTAAGGTAGATTGGGGCTTAGGTTTGGTGAATGCAATTGGGGTTGGCCATGTGTAAAGGTGTTGAATTAAAATAGGATGTGTGAAGGGCTATTTTGGGTCAAATTGGGTCAAATCATGGATTTGGGTTGGGTTCACCCACCAAGGCTAGCTTGGATGCTGAGGGAAATTAGATGGTTCAGCTTAATCGTTAGTAAGGTCCATATCCGAGTGATTTGGTTAAGTATGGGGTTTAGGTGATCATGGGAAGGGTTAAAAGAATTTTAAAGATATTTGAAAGTAGCTTGGCTTCTTGCCACTAATAGTATGGTGATGTGGCCTGGCTCTCATGGCTCACCTATAGCTTGGGAGTGGCTTCATGGCTTCCCTTTGGCTTGGTCAACTTTCATAAGGAGAGATTTTGGATTTATTTGGTATTTTTGGTGAATTTTGGCATGATGCTTTATTTTTAATGTCTTGATTATGGATTTAGAACTTAGGGATCGATTTTAATTGCATGGATGATGAGGGAAATTGTCGTGTGGGCTTTTAATTGAATTTTGGCTTTTTCGAATGACTTAAGGATTTAGGCTTTTAAAATTGAAATTAAATTTGGGCTAATTGAATGTTGAGGTTAGTGTAGGAAAATTTAATTAAGTCTTTGGAAGAATTTCAAGTGGTGTTTAATTGAATTGGGAGGTTAATTTGGGGAATTTAGGCATTGGTCAAAATTGAGGCTTTTTGATTTGGGTGAAATTGGGCTTGCAATTGGGTCAAATTGGGCTTGAATTTTATTTAGATTGGGATTGGGGATGCTAAGTTTCTGTTTAAAATTAAAATTGGGCAAGGCTGGGGTCAATTGAGCCAAAATTGGGGTTAATTTGGGGAAATTAAACCTTTGAGGGCAAATTGGGGCTTTTGGTCATATAAGGTCAAATTGATGATCAAAAATTGAAATTGGAAATATTTGGGATGATTTTAGAATTTTTAGGAATTTTTGAAATTTATGGAATTTTTAGGTTATGAGGGGCATTTTGGTAATTTTGGCAATTTTGGGGGTATTTTGGAAATTTGGTGATTTTGGTGAATTTTGGCCAATTTAGGTAGCGGTGAGTGGTTTGAGATGATTTTTGGACAAATTTGAGTATTTTGGGTAATTTTGGTATTTTTTCTCAAAAATTAGCGTTGTATGGATATTTTAGTAATTTGGTGATTTTGGGCTAGAATGGGCCAACAAGCCATGAAGCCATGCCAAACCAATAAGAGCCATATGAGGATTTATTTTGGATGCTCAATATGCTGGCTCTAACCCTCTAAGCCAAAGACCAGGGGTAAGGTCCATCTATATGAGCTTTCCAGAATGAGTTAGGAGACCAAACTAAGGGATTCTAGGGTTTGGGGTATGTGAGAGAGTGTAGTGTGTGCAAGCCATTTCAACCATCACCAGATCTCCTAGGGTTAGTCCTCAGGTCTGACCATCTTATTGGAGACTCCCCTTGAGTTCCCCCATACCGACCTCACCTACTAAGTGCTAGAGGTTAACACCAATATGTGGAACTTCAAGTTGAGCAAAGAAGAGTTTAGAATTTCTAATGGTGAAGGTTCCTTCTCTAGTCCTCTAGAAATAGTCAATGGGAAAGTCCTATGGCTAGACCCTAGGATACTAAAGAGGGAAAAACTATACCTCAACCAAAAATGAGGTCAACAAATAGACCCCCAATAGGTGTGGTGCGACATGCAAGCACACCACATGTATTTGCGTTGACCGACTAGATCAATGAAACCAACACAAATTTTCCAAGTCAACAGACCTAGAATAAAGAGTAGATTTGAGTAAGAATTGTTTTTTGCTGGGGAATTGACAATTGAATATCAAATCGGAATGAGAACTTAGAACTCCCGCTGGGGATTAAAGGGTCGGTTTCAAATTATCAGGTTTCGAGTATTTTGGAGGATGAGAGTTAGGATTTAGGTGTTGGCCCCAAAATGAGATTTGAAATGCAGATATCAATTCTGGAAAGAGAATCAAATGCCTTACTCTATTTAAGATGGTCTTAAACCGATCTCAAAGAATGGGAGAGGGATGCCTTGAATTAGACAAAGGGCTTATTCCCTCAACCCCAAAAGTTTGATATCTGGATCCATGTAAAATAATGTGGAATCGAATGTCTCAATCCTTTTCCTCTAAAATTGATATTATTGCTAAGCAATGTAGAATTTGATGTCTGTATTCTTGATACACCTAAAATATATAGTATTTTTATACACATTTCAATACCTATTTTTTAGATGTTACGCTTTAATGGAAGGTATTTGTGTGTTTTTCTTTCAGGTACACGTAAGAAGATGAAAAATGCTAAAAGGAGTGAAAAAGTATTAAATTTGGAATGAAAATGTGAAAATTGTGTCAAAGTATTTTGGAGCGTAAGCGCCAGATTAGGCGCTTACGTGCTGGTGAAACAGAAAAGGTCATGCCTAAGTGCCAAAATCCCCGTACTTAAGTGCCAGAGGCAGTTATGTGACGGTTTACTTCATTTTTCCAAATTTTGATGGGACATTTGAGGCACCTATTGGCTAAAGAGGGTGGTTATGACCACTAGAAATAAAATTATGATTAAAGGACTTGTGAAAGGAGGCATTCTATGGACAATACATCGAATTGGGACACATTTTGAAGTGTTATCAAGGAACCTCTTGGAGATTTATAAAGATAGAAGTTGATGTTTTTTGAAGTGTGCTTGAAAGTTCTGAAAAGTGCTTGAAAAGGGAGTGTCTTGAGAAGTTCTTGAAGAAGTTTGGGGAGGAACGTTTCGAGAGATTTTCAAGCACCACAAATTTACTTTATAATTTTTATTTTTAGTTTTATTTAGAGAGTAGAGTGTTGTAAAAGAGAAGAGATTCAAAGGAACTTCAAGAGTTCGGTGGAGGATTTGAGATAGTTTTTTATCTTTTGTTTTTAAATTACTTTTGATTTTAATCGAGACTTTTTGTTGGTTTGACAATGATTTCTAATTTTATACTAAAGTGTGGTTTTGTTTTCTCCATGGATTCTGGGTAGTTTTTGTTATCTTTCTCCTTAAAATGATAAGTAATTAAAGTGTTGGATGGAAGTTGTGGAGAGTATTGATCTTTAATGTTGGAAGAAGTTGTGATGATTTAAATTCATGCACTTCATTTATTTCTTGATTTGGCCTATCTAGATGTTAAAATTTGTTGTGAAAACATGTAAGAATCGGATTGATATTGTCTGAGACAACAATTCAAAAGAATCACACGAGGTTGTATGAATGAGAATGTAATTCATATGATTTAGTGCGAATAAATAGGGAAGCAATCATTAAAGGGTGTAGAGTTAGAGGACTTTAAAGTGATAGATTAAAGCCCCCAACTTGGTATATTGTTTTAGGTTCTGATACGAGATGTTAGCCCCCAGGTGGAGGGAATTGGGGAACTCTAGAGTGAGAGCTAGTATCTTCCCTACCTAGTTGGTTTTCAGAACTATTCAAACTTTAAATTAGCCAATGTTCTTCATAGCATCTCTAGTAAGGGTAAAGAATATTATTTGTC
>JXCR01112211.1:141685-184058 GCA_002079205.1 Phalaenopsis hybrid cultivar | reverse complement strand
ATATATATATATATATATATATATATATATATATATATATATATATATATATATATATATATATATATATAAATTAAAAAGTTAAATTCTTATTTTCCCCAAGATCAAGTTTTTGGTTCTGTTGCAACGTAAGGAAACATAAGTGAAAAATATCATCAAAGACATTGTTATACTACGCACTTAAATAGCAAGTTGAGATCAAGTTTTTGGCGTTGCCACCAAAGAAGATTTTAAAAATTGATTGAAAGCAATTTTCTATTTTTAGAAAGTTTTAGTTAAACTTTAAACGTTATTNTGAAAAATATCATCAAAGACATTGTTATACTACGCACTTAAATAGCAAGTTGAGATCAAGTTTTTGGCGTTGTCACCAAAGAAGATTTTAAAAATTGATTGAAAGCAATTTTCTATTTTTAGAAAGTTTTATTTAAACTTTAAACGTTATCGTAGTATTTTATTTTGTGTGTTTTGTTGTATTTTATTTTATGTTAGTGTATGCATAGTTTTGGTTCTAAAGGACTAGTGCCCTACAATTCTGAATTAGAGAGAACTGTTCGGAAAATCAGAAAAAGCAAAAAAATTAAAAATTTTGAAAAATCTAAAAAAATTACAGAAATGATAAACCAAAATGATCAAAATGCTGAATATCATAAAAAATTTAGACCTTTACGAGATTATGTCAACCCTACGGTAGATGAATTTCATTGTAGTATCCAAAAACCTATTGTAATTGTTAATTCATTTGAATTTAAACCTGTTCCAAATGGTATCAAATAATCAGTTTGGGGGATCACCAATTGAAGATCCAAATTTACATCTTGCCAATTTTCTAGAATTGTGCGATACATTTAAATATGATGGTGTATCAGATGATGTCATAAAACTTAGGTTATTTTCTTTCTCACTGAGCAATAAAGCTAAGAAGTGGTTGAATTCGTTAGCACCTGGATCTATCAGAACTTGGGGTGATTTAGCACAAAAATTTCTTGCTAAATATTTTCCACCATAAAAAACTGTGAAGCTTAGAAATGATATTACATCTTTTAATCAGTTTGAAGGGGAATCTATTTATGCAGTATGAGAATGATTTAAAGAACCCTTAAGAAAGTGTTCACACCATGATATACTAGATTGGTTAATAATTCAAACTTTTTATAATGGATTAGTTGGGTCTCTTAGATCTATTATCGATGTCGTTGTTGTTAGTTTGTTGATGTCAAAACCATTTCATGACGTTTATGCTTTAATTGAAGAAATAGCTACCAATAATTTTTAAAGGCCTTCTGAGAGGGTGAATCCTAAGAAAGTAGCCAATATTCATGAATCTGATGCATTTTCTATGTTAGCAAATCAATTTGACGCAATTTCAAGGAAGTTAAACCAATTTGGAATGAATTTTTGTCAACCTATATCTATGATTGAAGAGAATTCATTAGGTCAAATGGTAGATTCTCAAGCATCACTAGAAATTTTGAATGCCATAAATAACAAGCAGAATGAACCATATTCAAATTATTATAATCCAGGTTGGAAGAACCATCCCAACTTCAATTGAAATAATACTACGGGTGGTAATAATTAGCAATGGGGGAACAATCAAGGAAACCTATTGGGAAACTGGAACAACCAAGGGAATAATAATTATAGATCTACTTATCCTCCGGGTTTTAATAGTAATACACAATTTAAGGAGAAGAAATTGTCTATAGAAGAAGTGGTGTTACAAATGAGAAATCAGTTATAAATTCAAGGAGCTACAATAAGAAATATTGAGAATCGACTTGGACAAGTAAAAGCTGTTCAACTTAGAAGCGGAAGAGAGTTGGAAGGTAAGACTCAAAAAGAAACTGAAGTAGAGAGAGAAGAAATTGAAGAATCAAAAAAGAAAGCTCCAAAAGATTCTGAAAGGCCTATTTCTTCACTTAAAGTTAACTTAGAAATATCACCACCTCTATTTCCTCAGAGACTTCATCAACAGAAGTTGGATAAGCAATTTTCAAAATTTATGAAAATTTTTAATAAGCTTACAATTAATATTCCATTTACTGAAGCCTTAGAACAAATGCCAAGCTATGTAAAGTTTATGAATGATATTCTAAACAGGAAAAGGAAGTTTGAAGATAATGAGACTGTTGCACTTAGTGAAGAGTGCAGTGCATTTATTTAAAAGAAGCTTCTTGAAAAGCTTAAAGAACCTGATAGCTTTAGAATTCTATGTGCGATAGGAGATAGATTTTATTGGAAAGCTTTATGTGATTTAGGTGCAAGTATTAACCTTATTCCATTATCAATTTTTAAAAGATTGGGATTATGAGAAATAACCCCTACTACGGTAACTCTGCAGTTAACAGATCGTTTGATAACTTACTCTAAAAGAGTTATAGAAGATGTTATAGTGAAAGTTGATCAATTTATCTTTCATGTTGATTTAATTGTGTTGGATATGGAGGAAGATAAAGAGATACCTATCATTTTGGGGAGACATTTCCTAGCTACAGGAAAAATAATGATAGATATGCAGAAGAGAATTAACAATGTGCGTCAATGATCAAACTATTACTTTTAACATTTCAAGATCAAGAAGTATCCTGCAAAAGGTAAAGATGATGAATGTCATAGAATGGATTTTATAAGATATTTGAGTGAATGTCATTCAAAACTAATTATAAAAAAAATCTGAAGTAAAAGATTTGGAACACGAGCAAGAAGAAAAATTAGATCGATGTGAAGATCTTTTTAAGAAAGATTCAAACAATGTTCGAGAAAGTTTTGAAATTTTGGACACGATAGAAAATGATAAATCATTTTGTCTATCAATAGAAAAACCTCTAGAACTTGAGTTTAAGTTACTTCCTGATCATTTAAAATATGCCTTTATAGGAGATTCGTCTACTCTATGAGTTATAATTTCCTCAAAGTTAACTATGGAAGAAGAAGAAAGGTTGATGAAAATTCTAAAAAAATTTAAGAAAGTCTTTGGATGGACAATAGCTGATATTAATGGAATCAGTCCTTCAATTTGTATGCATAAAATTCATAAGGAAGAGAACTGTAAACCCAGGGCTGATCCTTAAAAGAGATTGAATCATGTTATGAAAGAAGTTGTTAAGAAAGAAATTTTAAAGTGGTTAGATGTTAGAATTATCTACCCTATTTCAAATAATGCATGAGTTAGTCTAATTCACTGTGTTCCTAAGAAAGGAGGAGTAACTGTGACTGTGAATGAACATAATGAGTTAATATCTACTAGAGAAGTCACAGGTTGGCGAATATGCATCGATTATAGAAAATTAAATCTTGTCACTTGGAAAGATCATTTTTGGTGATAAATATGTATTGATTATAGAAAATTAAATCTTGCCACTAGGAAATATCATTTTTTGCTCTAGATCAAATGCTGGATAGACTAGCTGGGCATAAATACTTTTATTTTCTGGATGGATATACCGGTTATAACCAATTTCAAATAACTACTAAGGATCAAGAGAAAACAACTTTTACCAGTCCGTATGGTACATTTGCTTTTAGAAGAATGCCGTTTAGTTTATGTAATGCTCCTGTTACATTTCAAAGATGTATGAAGGAAATTTTTGTGATTTAATTAAAAAAGTGATTGAAGTCCTTATGGATGATTTTTCAGTATATGAAACTTCATTTGACTCATGTTTGGAATATTTATCAAAAGTTATTAAGCACTGTGAAGAAACAAATTTAGTCCTTAATTGGAAAAAAATGTCAATTCATGGAAGCGTGAGGAATTGTATTAGGACATAAAATATCAGAAAATGTTATGGAGGTAGATTTTGCTAAAATCTAAGTGATCGATATATTTACCTTATCCAACAAGTGTATGGGAAATTAAGAGTTGTTTAGGACATGCTGGATTCTACAGGTAAAATATTAAAGACTTTTAAAAAATTGCTAAGCCCTTATACCATTTATTGGAGAAAGATGCAATTTTTAATTTTGACGAAGAGTGCCTAAAAGGTTTTGAGTTATTAAAAGAAAAATTAGTCACTGCACCAATTTTAGTTTCACCATATTGGAGAAAACCTTTTGAACTAATGTGTAATGCTAGTGATTATACTATTGGAGCTGTTTTAGGACAAAGATATGATAGAATTTTTAAAGTAATTTACTATGCTAGTAAAACTCTTAATGAAACTCAAATTATTTATACAATAACTGAAAAAGAGTTATTAGCAATAGTATATGCCTTTAATATTTAGATCATATTTAATTGGGACTCATTGCATAGTACATTCGAATCATCTGCTATTAAGTACTTAATGAAAAAGAAGGATGCTAAACCTAGACTTATTAAATGGATTCTTCTTTTGCAAGAATTTGACTTTGAAATAGTAGATATGAAGGGGATTAAAAATCAAATTGCTGATCATTTAACCAGGCTTGAGTTAGAAAAACCACTCTATTTTGAATAAGAAATTAATGAACATTTTTCAGATGAAAAATTATTCCATATTAATGAGTGGCGAGTTCTGTTATATGCCGATATTGTGAACTTTCTTGTTAGTAATATTACACCTTATTGAATGACATACCAACCGAAGAGGAATTTATTTTTGAAGTTAAGACTTTTTTTTGGCATGACCCATTTTTATATAAATAAGGAAATGATTTTATTATTTGAAGATGTGTACCATTAGAAGAGACTTATGAAATTATCCAAAAATGTCATAATTTTGATTTTGGGGGACATTTTGGTGTTGATAAAACAAAATATAAAATTTTACAATCTGGATTCTATTGGACTACAAAATTTTTAGAGATGTTAATGCTTATATCAAAACTTGTGATAGATGTCAAAGAGTAGGCAATACTTTTAGAGATGTTAATGCTTATATTAAAACTTGTGATAGATGTCAACGAGTAGGCAATATTTCTAGAAGAAATGAGACGCCCTTCAATTATATACTAGAAGTTGAAATATTTGATGTTTGGGGATTAGATTTCATGGGACCATTTATACCAACTTTCAAAAAAATTTATGCATATTGTTAGCAGTGGACTATGTATCCAAAAGGATAGAAGTTGTTGCTTTACCTCGATGTGATGCTCAAACTGTTGTAAAATTTTTTAAAATGAACATATTTTTGTAGATTTGGGATGCCGAGAGTTATCATAACTAATGGGGGAAGTCATTTCAAAAATGCAATATTGAAGAAATTATTAAAGAAATATCATATAAACTATAGAATTGCAACTGCTTATCATCCTCAAACAAGTGGTTTGGCCGAATTATCCAATCGGGAAATTAAAAGAATTATGGAAAAATTTGTGAATCCAATAAAAAAGGATTTGTCAGTCAAGCTTGACTATGCTTTGTGGGCTTATAGGACTGCATACAGAACTCCTATAGGAATGTCCCTATATAAGCTAATATTTGGGAAAGCTTGTCACTTACCAGTTGAACTTGAGCATAAATTATATTGGGTGATTAAAGAGTTAAATTAAAATTTGAAAGTTGTTGGTGAGAAAAGATTATTACAATTAAATGAGCTTGAAGAGATAAGGAATCAATCTTACGAAAGTGCTAAGATTTACAAAGAAAAGATAAAGATGTGGCTTGATCGAAGGATTCTTATTAAAATTTTTTAGTCAGGGCAACAAGTTTTGCTATATAATGCAAGGCAAACTTAAGTCCAGGTGGTTGGGCCCATTTGTTGTGATAAAAGTTTATCCTTATGGTGCTGTGAATATTAAAGATCCTAAGACTAATAAAGTATTTATAGTGAATGGTCATAGACTGAAAATTTATTTAGTAGAAGATCAACATAAATTTAATAATTGAATGATGTTGGGTCAACTAGAATAAGCATTGGTTACGTCGGGCTGACGACGTTAAACCAAACGCTTTGTGGGAGGCAACCCATATTTATCAGTGTGTTTTGCTTTGAATGTTGTTTGTGTGTGATTAAAAAAATGTTAGGTAGTATTTTTGAGACTATTATGTGTTAGTATTGATTTTAAGACTTTATTTAGTGATCCAGACATGCTAAAATGAGAATTTGGATGTTAAGTTGACTGGTGCAAATTGAGCACTGGTGCTTAAGCGCCAATATTCGACGCTTAGGCGTGGGAGTTAAAAACCATGTGCAAAATTCAGATTCTAGAAGGCTTAACCACCAATTGGTTGACTAAAACGTGCCAAGCCAGTTTTAGGACGTGCCTAGGAGTTACTAGAGGGATTTAAGCCTATAAATAGAAGGGTTTTGTGAAGGAATTTCACCCTAGATCATTTTTAGCACTAAAAGTTTAAGTGAGAGAGATTTTGAGAAGATGTCTTCATGGGAGATGAACTTGAAGAAGAAGGAAGAGACATGAGGAAGAGATTCATTAGTCAAAGTGTATAAGAGATGTATAATGGTTTATTAGCTGTTATTAATGAAGGAATATCGAAAAAGATCAACAAAATTGAATATATAATGACTTTACTTGAGACAAAGGTAATTGAGATTCATGCACATCTAGAGCATATTGGATGGCAATTGAAAGTGCAATTTAGTCATACTAGTTATGTAGAGGAAGCGGATAAGGAGATGTATCTTAAACAGAAATGGATAGAAGAAGATAATATCAGAGCTTGTCACCACTGTCCATTTTATCAACTTTATATTATGATTGCCCAAGGAGGGAATAATGAAAGACCATAATTTTTCCCAACAAATGAAGAATAGAATTAGGTTTAGTGTTAAAGTTTGTTGTTAGGAGTCGTTGTTTAATGTGTTAAGTGTTAAATACTATTTTTGGAGTTTATGTTAGATTGTTTAGTGTTTGTATTTAGAAAATTTTCTCATCCGATACTATTTAGAGTGAGATTTAAGTGTTACATGTATTTGTACTCGTTTGTGAATTAATTTATATGTTAGTTTTTGTGAAAATGTGTGTTATTTAGCCTCGAATCAAATTAGTTATATTAGAGAATTTTAAGAAAAAGGAGAGTTAAGGGAGAGAAAAAAAGTCATGTAAGTGTTATAAGACCATTTAGGGGTGGTACNGGCTTGGTCAACTTTCATAAGGAGGGATTTTGGATTTATTTGGTATTTTTGGTGAATTTTGGCATGATGCTTAATATGGAACAATTTAAACATTAATTTGAGACTTAGGGGATGATTTTAATTAAATGAATGATGGGGACAAAATTTATCATGCGGGCTTTTGGATTTGGGCCATTTAGAATGACTTAGGGATTTGGGCTTTTTTAAATTTGAAATTGAACTTGGGCTAAAATTTTGGGCTACATAAAAATTTAATTTGTGTATGGGGATTTCATGAAAGATTTGAAAATTTTCAAGTGATTTTGAGTTGAATTGGTGGACTAATTTGATGGATTTAGCCATATGGTCAAAATTGGGGCTTTTTGATTTGGGTAAAATTGGGCTTGCAATTGGATAAAATTGAGCTTATATTTTATTTATATTAGGATTAGGGACGTTGAATTTTGATTTCAAATTGAAATTGGGCAAGATTGTAACCAATTGGGCCAAAATTGGGGTTAATTATGGGGCATTTGGGCCTTTAAGGGCAAATTAGGGTTTTTGGTCAAATTGGACTAATTTTGTCAAATTGAATCAAATTGATGATAAAAAATTAAAATTGGGAATATTTGAGATGATTTTGGAATTTTTAGAGTTTTTGGGTCATGAGGGGCATTTTGGAAATTTATGTCAATTTTGGGAATTTGATGATTTTTTTGGATTTTGGCAATTTAGGTAGTGGTGACTGGTTCGATAAGATTTTGGGCAAATTTGGGTATTTTGGGTAATCTTGGGATTTTTGGCAAAATTTAGGGTTGTAGGGGTATTTCGGTAATTTGGTAATTTTAGGCTAAAATAGGCAAGTAAGCCATAAAGCCATGCCAAACCAATAGGAGCCATGTGAGTACTTACTTTGTATGCTCAATATGTTGGTCCTAACCCTCTTAGCCAAAGACTAGGGGTATAAGTTTATTCATATGAGTTCTCCAAAAGGAGTCAGGAGACCAACTTAAGGGGTCATAAGGCTTGAGGTAAGTGAAAAAGTGTAGTGTGTGCAAGTTAGCCACACCAAAACCAGATCACCCGGGGTTAATCCTAAGGTCTGACCATTCTATCGGGGACTCTCCTTGAGCTACTCCATACTGAACCCACATACTAAGTGCTAGAGGTTAGGCCTAACACGTAGAACTTCAAGTTGAGTAAAGAAAAGTTTAGAATTTATGTGATGAGGATTCCTTTTCTAGTCCTCTAGGAATAGTCAACGGGGAAAGTCCTATGGATAGACCCTAGGCTACTAAAGAGAAAAAACTAGACCTCAACCAAAAATGAGGTAAACAAACAAAACAGGGGAAACATAAACAAAAGAAGTGAAAAAAGGGAAGAACTCACTAGCAAAGAGCGCTAAATGAAGAGTGGAAAACATCTTCGCACGAGGAAACCACCGCAACCCTAACTGCCAAAGGGAAAACTATCATGCCCCCTCTTTTATATGTATGTGTGTGTGTGTGTATATATATATATATATATATATATATATATATATATATATATATATATATAACATACAATTATCTATAGTTACCACTCATAGCAAAGCTCTAAGCCTTACTCGAGCTATCTATACTAAATTGAATCACTGGGGGTTTGTTCCGTGGGCTGACTGGCTTTGAAATAAATTTCTTACTCCTTCTATGTCTTTCCTAGGGTGGAGACTGTTCCACCTTTTCTTGCCAGTTGATGACATTCTTAAACTAAAGGGCTGAAAGGTCCCTCTAGGGTTTATTTATGTCTGCAGAATGAAGAGGCTTTTGCCCATCTATTTTTTCAGTGCCTCTATTCATAATCTGTCTGGAAGGACTATCTCATGTGCTTTACCATTGATACCATTTTTTTTGGATTGGAATCAGTTATTTCTTTGTTGGACAAGTTGGGCTAAGTTAAATTAGGGCTCTATCTCTTTTAACTTGGCATGGTTCCTCTGGATGTCCAGGAATCAAGCCAAGTTTGATAATTGCCTCATCAATACTTCTAAGGTGGCAGCCAAATGTAAGACATTCCTCCTCAAAATGATTTCTCTAAAAAAATTTCCCTAATATATGCTACTCGTCATGGCAAGGTGGTACCCCCAAACTGGAGGTCACAAAGGTGATTTAGGAAAGCCCATCCCAACCTTTTATCAATGCAAACACTGATGGTAGTTTCTTAGAGCAGGGTGTTGGTATAAGGGGGAGTTTTAGGGATCATGCAGGCAGGCAGGTGCCTTCTATTTTTCTACTCTGCCATCTCAATCAAGGATCCTTTGCAAACGGAAGTGGCTGCTATTTTTTGGGCTATAAAGTTAGCAACTCTCAACAACGGGGCTAATCTACAAGTGGAGATGGACTCCTCTTTATTCTTGAGGGTTCTCACTGCTCAAGAGTCTCATCCTTGGCATATTGCTCAATGTCTTAAAAAGACAAAGGCGTTGAAAACTCCTCACATTCATTTTACCTTTATCTATAGAGAGGGCAACAATCCTGCTAACTGGTTGGCCAAAGCTGGGAATTCCTCTAGCTACACTATTGTTTCCAAAAACCCTCCTTCTTCTCTTGATTTTCTTTTGGGTGTGGGCCTTTTAAATGTCCCTTACCTTAGAATCTGTAAACGAATTTTGATGGAATAGAATTCCCCTTTTCTGCTTAAAAAAATACATTTAGTTATTTATATGTATGTATGTATGTAAATATCAATTAGGAAACCAATCATTAATCTCACATTATGTCCCTACAATCCACATACACGATTATTCGAACGCCTTAAAATATGCTCTTAAAAGAAAATATTTAATATGATGTAATAAATATTCACTGTTTCATCATTTGAAGTCTAATTTTTATTCTCACATTGAAAGTACACTATAAAATTTAATTTGTCAGTTTCAAAAGGATAATTCACTTTGAAATCTTATTTGCATTGCCAAAATTGGAATTATGGCAATGAAAATTAGATTTTGAAGTAAGTTTTTAGTTTAGAACTGATAAATTAAACTTTTTCAATGAAAAAATTGTCAAACTAGATATTTTAGCTTTTTACAATGAAAAAAACTTCAAAACCTGATTCATTCCTCATTTTCATATTCCATGAATCCCATTATTTTGATGTCATTTAGTTATTTGAAAAATAAATTTTATTATTGACGTACACATGGTGAATTTCTATCTTATAATAGATTGTAAAAGAAGCANTATGTTAGTGTATGCATAGTTTTGGTTCTAAAGGACTAGTGCCCTACAATTCTGAATTAGAGAGAACTGTTCAGAAAATCAGAAAAAGCAAAAAAATTAAAAATTTTGAAAAATCTAAAAAAATTCAGAAATGATAAACCAAAATGATCAAAATGCTGAATATCATAAAAAATTTAGACCTTTACGAGATTATGCCAACCCTACGGTAGATGAATTTCATTGTAGTATTCAAAAACCTGTTGTAATTGTAAATTCATTTGAATTTGAACCTCTTATTATCCAAATGGTATCAAATAATCAGTTTGGGGGATCACCAATTGAAAATCCAAATTTACATCTTGCCAATTTTCTAGAATTGTTCGATACATTTAAATATGATGGTGTATCAAATGATGCCATAAAACTTAGGTTATTCTCCTTCTCACTGAGCAATAAAGCTAAGAAGTGGTTGAATTTGTTAGCACCTGGATCTATCAGAACTTGGGGTGATTTAGCACAAAAATTCCTTGCTAAATATTTTCCACCATAAGAAAATGTGAAGCTTAGAAATGATATTACATCTTTTAATCTGTTTGAAGGGGAATCTATTTATGCAGTATGAGAATGATTAAAAGAACCCTTAAGAAAGTGTTCACACCATGCTATACTAGATTGGTTAATAATTCAAACTTTTTATAATGGATTAGTTGGGTCTTTTAGATCTATTATTGATGTCGTTGTTGTTAGTTTTTTTATGTCAAAACCATTTCATGACGTTTATGCTTTAATTGAAGAAATAGCTACCAATAATTTTTAAAGGCCTTCTGAGAGGGTGAATCCTAAGAAAGTAGCCAATATTCATGAATCTGATGCATTTTCTATGTTAGCAAATCAATTTGACGCAATTTCAAGGAAGTTAAACCAATTTGGAATGAATTTTTGTCAACCTATATCTATGATTGAAGAGAATTCATTAGGTCAAATGGTAGATTCTCAAGCATCACTAGAAATTTTGAATGCCATAAATAACAAGCAGAATGAACCATATTCAAATTATTATAATCCAGGTTGGAAGAACCATCCCAACGTCAATTGAAATAATACTACGGGTGGTAATAATTAGCAATGGGGGAACAATCAAGGAAACCCATTGGGAAACTGGAACAATCAAGGGAATAATAATTATAGATCTACTTATCCTCTAGATTTCAATAGTAATACACAATTTAAGGAGTGGTGTTACAAATGGGAAATCAGTTATAAATTCAAGGAGCTACAATAAGAAATATTGAGAATCAACTTCGATAAATCACAAATTCATTAAGTAATAGATCCCAATGAACACTTTCTAGTAATACTGAAACAAAGCTGATAGACCAGAATAAAGAGTAAGTAAAAGCCGTTCAACTTAGAAGCGGATAAGAGTTGGAAGGTAAGGCTCAAAAAGAAACTGAAGTAGAGAGAGAAGAAATTGAAGAATCAAAAAATAAAGCTCTAAAAGATTCTGAAAGGCCTATTTCTTCACTTAAAGTTAACTTAGAAATACCACCACCTCTATTTCCTCAGAGACTTCATCAACAGAAGTTGAATAAGCAATTATCAAAATTTATGAAAATTTTTAAGAAGCTTACAATTAATATTCCATTTACTGAAGCCTTAGAACAAATGCTAAGCTGTGTAAAGTTTATGAAGGATATTCTAAACAGGAAAAGGAAGTTTGAAGATAATGAGACTGTTGCACTTAGTGAAGAGTGCAGTGCAATTATTTAAAAGAAGCTTTCTGAAAAGCTTAAAGAACCTGGTAGCTTTAGAATTCTATGTGCGATAGGAGATAGATTTTATTGGAAAGCTTTATCTGATTTAGGTGCAAGTATTAATCTTATTCCACTATCAATATTTAAAAGATTGGGATTAGGAGAAATAACCCCTACTACGGTAACTCTGTAGTTAGCAGATCGTTTGATAACTTACTCTAAAGGAGTTATAGAAGATGTCCTAGTGAAAGTTGATCAATATCTTTCATGTTGATTTAATTGTGCTGGATATGGAGGAAGATAAAGAGATACCTATCATTTTGGGGAGACATTTCCTAGCTACAGGAAAAACAATGATAGATATGCAGAAGAGAATAAACAATGTGCGTCAATGATCAAACTATTACTTTTAACATTTCAAGATCAATGAAGTATCCTGCAAAAGGTAAAGATGATGAATGTCATAGAATGGATTTTATAAGATATTTGAGTGAATGTCATTCAAAACTAATTATAAAAAAAATCTGAAGTAAAATATTTGGAGCATGAGCAAGAAGAAAAATTAGATCGATGTGAAGATCTTTTTAAGAAAGATTCAAACTATGTTCGAGAAAGTTTTGAAATTTTGGACACGATAGAAAATGATAAATTATTTTGTCTATCAATCAAAAAACCTTTAGAACTTGAGTTTAAGTTACTTCCTGTTCATTTAAAATATGTCTTTATAGGAGATTCGTCTACTCTACGAGTTATAATTTCCTCAAAGTTAACTATGGAAAAAGAAGAAAGGTTGATGAAAATTCTAAGAAAATTTAAGAAAGTCTTTGGATGGACAATAGCTGATATTAATGGAATCAGTCCTTCAATTTGTATGCATAAAATTCATATGGAAGAGAATTGTAAACCCAGGGCTGATCCTTAAAAGAGATTGAATCCTGTTATGAAAGAAGTTGTTAAGAAAAAAATTTTAAAGTGGTTAGATGTTAGAATTATCTACCCTATTTTAGATAATGCATGAGTTAGTCCAATTCACTGTGTTCCTAAGAAAGCAGGAGTAACTGTGACTGTGAATGAACATAATGAGTTAATATCTACTAGAGAAGTCACAGGTTGGTGAATATGCATCAATTATAGAAAATTAAATCTTGTCACTTGGAAAGATTGTTTTTGGTGATAAATATGTATTGATTATAGAAAATTAAATCTTGCCACTAGGAAATATCATTTTTTGCTCTAGATCAAATGCTGGATAGACTAGTTGGGCATAAATACTTTTGTTTTCTGGATGGATATACCGGTTATAACCAAATTCAAATAACTACTGAGGATCAAGAGAAAATAATTTTTACCAGTTCGTATGGTACATTTGCTTTTAGAAGAATGCCCTTTAGTTTAGGTAATGCTCCTGTTACATTTCAAAGATATATGAAGGAAATTTTTGTGATTTAATTAAAAAAGCGATTGAAGTCTTTATGGATGATTTTTCAATATATGGAACTTCATTTGACTCATGTTTGGAATATTTATCAAAAGTTCTTAAGCACTGTGAAGAAACAAATTTAGTCCTTAATTGGAAAAAATGTCAATTCATGGAAGCGGGAGGAATTGTATTAGGGCATAAAATATCAGAAAATGATATGGAAGTAGATTTTGCTAAAATCTAAGTGATCGATATATTTACCTTATCCAACAAATGTAAAGGAAATTAAGAGTTTTTTAGGACATGTAGGATTCTACAGGTGAAATATTAAAGACTTTTCAAAAATTGCTAAGCCCTTATACCATTTATTGGAGAAAGATGCAATTTTTAATTTTGACGAAGAGTGCCTAAAAGGTTGTGAGTTATTAAAAGAAAAATTAGTCACTGCACAAATTTTAGTTTCACCAGATTGGAGAAAACCTTTTGAACTGATGTGTGATGCTAGTGATTATGCTATTGGGGATGTTTCAGGATAAAAATATGATAAAATTTTTAAAGTAATTTACTATGCTAGTAAAACTCTTAATGAAACTCGAATTATTTATACAATAACTGAAAAAGAGTTATTAGCAATAGTATATGCCGTTAATATTTAGATCATATTTAATTGGGACTCACTGCATAGTACACTCAAATCATCTGCTATTAAGTACTTAATGAAAAAGAAGGATGCTAAACCTAGACTTATTAGATGGATTCTTCTTTTGCAAGAATTTGACTTTGAAATAGTAGATATGAAGGTGATTGAAAATCAAATTGCTGATTATTTGTCCAGGCTTGAGTTAGAGAAACCACTCTGTTTTGAATAAGAAATTAAAGAACATTTTTCAGATGAAAAATTATTCAATATTAATGAGTGGTGAGTTCTGTTATATGCCAACATTGTAAACTTTCTTGTTAGTAATATTACACCTTATTGAATGACATACCAACAGAAGAGGAATTTATTTCTGAAGTTAAGACTTTTTTTTAGGATGACCCATTTTTATATAAACAAGGAAATGATTTTATTATTTGAAGATGTGTACCATTAGAAGAGACTTATGATATTATCCAAAAATGTCATAATTTTGATTTTAGGGGACATTTTGGTGTTGATAAAACAAAATATAAAATTTTACAATCTGGATTCTATTGGACTGCTATCTTTAGAGATATTAATGTTTATATTAAAACTTGTGATAGATGTCAACGAGTAGGCAATATTTCTAGAAGAAATGAGATGCTCCTCAATTATATGCGAGAAGTTGAAATATTTGATGTTTGGGGATTAGATTACATGGGACCATTTATACCATCTTTCAAAAATTTATTCATATTGTTAGCAGTGGACTATCTATCCAAATGGATAGAAGTTGTTGTTTTACCTCAATGTGATGCTCAAACTGTTGTAAAATTTTTTAAAATGAACATATTTTATAGATTTGGGATGCCGAGAGTTATCATAACTAATGGGGGAAGTCATTTCAAAAATGCAATATTGAAGAAATTATTAAAGAAATATCATATAAACTATAGAATAGCTACTGCTTATCATCCTCAATGGTTTGGCTGAATTATCCAATCGGGAAATTAAAAGAATTATGGAAAAATCTGTGAATCCAATAAAAAAGGATTTGTCGGTTGACTATGTTTTGTGGGCTTATAGGACTGCATACAGAACTCCTATAGGAATGTCCCTATATAAGCTAATATTTGGGAAAGCTTGTCACTTACCAGTTGAACTTGAGCATAAATTATATTGGGTGATTAAAGAGTTAAATTAAAATTTGAAAGTTGCTGGTGAGAAAAGATTATTACAATTAAATGAGCTTTAAGAGATAAGGAATCAATCTTACGAAAGTGCTAAGATTTACAAAGAAAAGATGAAGATGTGGCTTGATCGAAGGATTCTTATTAAAAATTTTTAGTCAGGGCAACAAGTTTTGCTATATAATGCAAGGTAAACTCAAGTCCAGGTGGTTGGGCCCGTTTGTTGTGATAAAAGTTTATCCTTATGGTGCAGTGGATATTAAAGTTCCTAAAACTAAGAAAGTATTTATAGTGAATGGTCATAGAATGAAACATTATTTAGTAGAAGATCAACATAAATTTAATAATTGAATGTTGTTGGGTCAACTAGAATAAGCATTGGTTACGTCGGGCTGACGATGTTAAACCAAACACTTTGTGGGAGGCAACCCATATTTATCACTGTGTTTTGCTTTGAATGTTGTTTGTGTGTGATTAAAAAAAATTTGGGGTAGTATTTTTGAGACTATTATGTGTTAGTATTGATTTTAAGACTTTATTTAGTGATCCAGACATGCTAAAATGAGAATTTGGATGTTATGTTGACTGGTGCAAATTGAGCACTGGTGCTTAAGCACCAATATTCGACGCTTAGGCGCGGGAGTTAAAAACCATGTGCAAAATTCAGATTCTCAAAGGCTTAACCACCAATTGGTTGACTAAAATGTGTCAAGCCAGTTTTAGGATGTGCCTAGGAGTTACTAGAGGGATTTAAGCCTATAAATAGAAGGGTTTTGTGAAGGAATTTCACCCTAGATCATTTTTAGCCCTAAAAGTTTAAGTGAGAGAGATTTTGAGAAGATGTCTTCATGGGAGATGAACTTGAAGAAGAAGGAAGAGACATGAGGAAGAGATTCATTAGTCAAAGTGTATAAGAGATGTATAATGGTTTCTTAGTTGTTATTAATGAAGGAATATTGAAAAAGATCAACAAAATTGAAAATATCATGGCTTTACTTGAGACAAAGGTAATTGAGATTCATGCACATCTAGAGCATATTGGATGGCAATTGAAAGTGCAATTTAGTCATACTAGTTATGTAGAGGAAGCAGATAAGGAGATGTATCTTAAACAGAAATGGATAGAAGAAGATAGTATCAGAGCTTGTCACCACCGTCCATTTTATCAACTTTATATTATGATTGCCCAAGGAGGGAATAATGAATGACCATAATTTTTCCCAACAAATGAAGAATAGAATTAGGTTTAGTGTTAAAGTTTGTTGTTAGGAGTTGTTGTTTAATGTGTTATGTGTTAAATACTATTTTTGGAGTTTATGTTAGATTGTTTAGTGTTTGTATTTAGAAAAGTTTCTCATCCGATACTATTTAGAGTGAGAATTAAGTGTTATATGTATTTGTACTCGTTTGTGAATTAATTTATTTGTTAGTTTTTATGAAAATGTGTGTTATTTAGCCTCGAATCAAATTAGTTATATTGGAGAATTTTAAGAAAAAAGAGAGTTAAGGGAGAGAAAAAAAGTCATTGAAGTGTTCTAAGACCATTTAGGGGTGGTATACATAGGATTATAGTGCATTTTAATTAAGTTTAAAATTATAAAAAATTGTGCACTGGCGCCTAAGTACCACATTCTCGCACTTAAGCGTGATGTAACCCAAGAGGCAGGCGCCTAAGCGCCACTTATCCTCGCTTAAGCACCGGTTCATGAAAATCGGTTCGCGAATGGTTAAAAGTGAAAAATAACCTCAAAAATTGCCATTTTTACTCTCATCGTCACCTTCAACCTCTCGAGTTCACGATTTANGCCTAAGTACCACATTCTCGCACTTAAGCGTGATGTAACCCAAGAGGCAGGCGCCTAAGCGCCACTTATCCTTGCTTAAGCGCCGGTTCACGAAAATCGGTTTGCGAATGGTTAAAAGTGAAAAATAACCTCAAAAATTGCCATTTTTACTCTCGCCGACACCTTCGAGTTCACGATTTAGAAGTCTAAGGCAAGCCATTTTGTGGAGATTTCTTGGTGGAATTGAGAAAAATTTGCTAGATTTGGATTTCTTAAGGTAAGAGCTTCACTTTTATGTAAAAATTTTGGATTTTCACCATGTATTTTGAGTACATTTGGGAGAACCCAAAAATCACTATTCATGGTAAAAAATGAGGAAAAATCTATGAAAATTGCATAGAAAGTGTAGTTTATGCTTATAGGAGTTAAGTTTTGTATATTAGACTTGTTTTTTGAAGTTATTGTGGAATTTTGTGAAATTTGTAGAATAACACCAAGAATGAAGAGGAGCAAAGGAAAAAGCCACTTTGATTCGAGCAAGTTTGTGAGTTTGAAAGCTCAAGATAGGTACAATGATGCTCTGCATTCACAAAAACTTATTCAGCAGTGATGTTTCAAGAATTTAGGTGGATCCATAGAAGATCTGATCGTTCACCGATAATGGGAACTATTCTACTATTTTTCTGTTGTGGTTGTTATTTCTGTAGTTAGGGAGTTTTATGCAAACCTTCCCGAGGCTGAAGATGATCGAGTCATGGTTAGAGGAAATTTTATACCGATTTCAACGGAGGTAATAAATATGTTTTACCATCTACCACCTGATACTTTGTGTTTTTATGCGAACTATAGTCCTACTGAGATGGAGCTAAATGAGATTATTTCATATTTGACTGTTTGAAGAGGGCTCTGGTAAATTACAAATGATAGAAGAGTCAATTTTTCCACCTCAAAGTTGAGTGCACCTTCCAAGGCATGACACTATTTTATTTCAGCCTATCTATTACCGACAAATCATCTCAATGAAATTACCAGAGAAAGAGAAACATTGAACTATTGTATTCAGGAAGGCAAGCTCATCAACATCAGACTATCATCAGTTCTGCCACTGTCGCAGGTTTGGGATTTTCTTCCTTAATCTTTTCTTTATTTGAGCAGGCTGGAGTGAGATATGATAGCTAGAAGGATGTATTGTTGCTCTAAAGCCAATTACAAGTGTAAATGTGAAGTCATATTCGTTGCATTCTATTTTTAGCTAGAGAGGAGGATTTTCAAGGAGTTATGAAATGGCAACGTCTGCTACTTCTACATCTAGACCATTTACCTCGCGAGCTTCTACTTCAAGAGCTGAGTCTACTGAAACTCAAAATCAATTATTGTAAAGGATGATAGATAATATCAACTATACCGCAGATAAGGTACAAAATTTAGAAAGCTTTGCAGGTCATATTGATGGGTATAATAGAACAAAAAGTAATTATGAGGAGAAATTTCATTCATCTCCGGAAAACCTCATTAGGGGTAACCAAGGAGTGCAATTTCCTCCATATCCTAGATACACTATTTATGAGTCTACAAATATTTGGAATAGTGGTGATTCTGAGGATGATGAGGAGGAAGACTGAGTTATTTATTTTTATGTTTGTAATATGTGTTGAACAATGTAGGTTTGGACTTGTTACATTTGCATCTGTGTACCCGTTTAGACTATGTGATGTGTGAGACTTTTATTTTGTTTAATTGTATTGTGATGTTGTGTTTTGTTAGTAATTTTTTTTAAAATTCTAGGGTAGTAATTGTTGTTGTGCGTTAATTATTGTGTTTTAGTTAGTTAGAATTGAACTTATTTGTATGTCTTGAGAAAAATTGAAAATATTGCTAACTTTAGTTTTAAATTTTGAACTTAGAAAACTGGTATCCTGTATTTTTCATTTACTTGTTAGTGTGTTTGATTTTATGTTGAGACTGGAATCTAAGTTAGTGTGTTAGTTTGTTTTATGTTTGTACCCACTACATATAAGTCTACTGAATCTCTACATGTTGAATTGAAATGAAAATGATAGAAAACTGATCAAAATTTAATTTAACTTNTGAGTAATGTGTTTTAGTTAGTTAGGATTGAACTTATTTCTATGTCTTTTGAAAAGTTGAAAATCTTGCTAAATTTAGTTTTAAACTTTAATTTCAAAAAATTGCTCCTATATTTTTTTATCTTGTTAGTGTGTTTATTTTTATGTTTGGACTGTGAAATCAAAGTTAGTGTGTTTCTTTGTTTTTATGTCTGTACCCACTACTTGGAAATCTAATGAATCTCTATATGTTAAATTAAAATGAAAATATAGAAAATTGATCAAAAATTAATTTTACTCTTGCTTTTAGTTTTATACTTGTATAATTAGGGTATAAAAATTTCTGTAAGCATGTTATTTCAATTTTCATTCTTGCTTATATATATATTTGCTGCTAAAATATTTAATGTTGTTAAAAATTTAAGTTTGGGGGAGATGAAAAATATTTTCAAAACTTGAATTTTATTTATTCTCAAATGTGCTACGAGTGAATTTTATTTGAAAAGAAAAATGATCATGTATATGATGTTATATTAGGGAAGTAAAATTTGATTATATAAATGAGTAAGAAAATTTAGCTAAAATTCTGAGTAATGAAAAAAACTTTCAGCTAAAAAGTTTTAGTANATGGTGAAAAATGAGGAAAAATCTATGGAAATTGCATAAAAAGTGTAGTTTATGCTTATAGGAGTTAAGTTTTGTATATTAGACTTGATTTTTGAAGTTATTGTGGAATTTTATGAAATTTGTAGAATGACACCAAGAATGAAGAGGAGTAAAGGAAAAAGCCACTTTGATTCGAGCAAGTTTGTGAGTTTGAAAGCTCAAGATAGGTACTTTGATGCTCTGCAATCACAAAAACTTATTCAAGAGTGATGTTTCAAGAATTTAGGTGGATCCATAGAAGATCTGATCGTTCACCGATAATGGGAACTATTCTACTATTTTTCTGTTATGGTTGTTATTTCTGTAGTTAGGGAGTTTTATGCAAACCTTCCTGAGGCTGAAGATGATCGAGTCATGGTTAGAGGAAATTTTATACCGATTTCAACGGAGGTAATAAATATGTTTTACCATCTATCACCTGATACTTTGTGTTTTTATGCGAACTATAGTCCTACTGAGATAGAGCTAAGTGAGATTATTTCATATGTGACTGTTTGAAGAGGGCTCTGGTAAATTACAAATGATAGAAGAGTCAATTTTTCCACCTCAAAGTTGAGTGCACCTTCGAAGGCATGACACTGTTTTATTTCAGCCTATCTATTACTGACAAATCATCTCAGTGAAGTTACCTGAGAAAAAGAAACATTGAACTATTGTATTCAGGAAGGCAAGCCCATCAACATCAGACTATCATCAGTTTTGCCACTGTCGTTACTACTGCAGGTTTGGGATTTTCTTCCTTAATCTTTTCCTTATTTGAGCAAGCTAGAGTGAGATATGATAGCTGGAAGGATGTATTGTTGCCTCTAAAGCCAATTACAAGTGTAAATGTGAAGTCATATTTGGAGCATTCTATTTTTAGCTAGAGAGGAGGATTTTCAAGGAGTTATGGAATGGAAACGTCTGCTACTTCTACATCTAGACCATTTACCTCGCGAGCTTCTACTTCTAGAGCTGAGTCTACTGAAACTCAAAATCAATTATTGTAGAGGATGATGGATAATATCAACTATATCGCAGATAAGGTACAAAATTTAGAAAGCTTTGCGGGTCATATTGATGGGTATAATAGAACAAAAAGTAATTATGAAGAGAAATTTCATTCATCTCTGGAAAACCTCATTAGGGGTAACCAAGGAGTGCAATTTCCTCCATATCCTAGATACCCTAATTATGAGTCCACAAATATTTGGAATAGTGATGATTCTGAGGATGATGAGGAGGAAGACTGAGTTATTTATTTTTTATGTTTGTAATATGTGTTGAACAATGTAGGTTTGGACTTGTTACATTTGCATCTGTGTACCAGTTTAGACTATATGATGTGTGAGACTTTTACTTTGTTTGATTGTATTGTGATGTTGTGTTTTGTTAGTAAATTGTTTTAAAATTCTAGGGTAGTAATTGTTGTTGTGCGTTAATTATTGTGTTTTAGTTAGTTAGAATTGAACTTATTTCTATGTCTTGAGAAAAATTAAAAATCTTGCTAACTTTAGTTTTAAATTTTGAACTTAGAAAACTGCTACCCTGTATTTTTCATTTATCTTGTTAGTGTGTTTGATTTTATGTTGAGACTGAAAATCTAAGTTAGTGTGTTAGTTTGTTTTATGTTTGTACCCACTACATAGAAGTCTATTGAATCTCTACATGTTGAATTGAAATAAAAATGATAGAAAACTGATCAAAATTTAATTTTACTTCTGTTTTTAGTTTTATACTTGTATAATTAGGGTATTAAAATTTCTGTAAGCATGTTATTTCAATTTTCATTCCTGCTTATATATATATTTGTTGCTAAAATGTTTAATGTTATTAAAAAATTAAGTTTGGGGGAGATGAAAAATATTTTCAAAACTTGAATTTTATTTATTCTCAAAAGTGCTATGAGTGAATTTGATTTGAAAAGAAAAATGATCATGTATATGAAGTTATATTAGGGAAGTAAAATTTGATTATATAAATGAGTAAGAAAATTTAGTTAAAATTCTGAGTAATGAAAAAAACTTTCAGCTAAAAAGTTTTAGTGTAGAAAATGCTAAATATATTATAGTTATCTTTAGTAAGAAAATTTGTATTTTTTGAAAATTTTAGAAATTTAGACTTTTATTTTTAATACTTAAATTTCTTTTATTAAAGATAATTTTCAAAGCTATTATTATATTTTTAAGTAAAAGATTTATATCGGGACTTTGCTTTAGGAAATGAGAAGTGGAATTCAATACCATTAAAGACCTATCCAGATATAGTAATCATTGCCTATAAACAAAAAATAAAAAGAAAAAGAAAAAGAAAAGAAGCAAGGAAGGAGAAGCTTGAGAATTAGTGTCTAATCAAAAATTGGTTCCACATTTGAACTTTTTAAAGTATAAAACTTGAGAAACTCTTAAGCTTAGGGATACAATATGGTAAGTAAAACTTTTTTTAATAAAAATATTTAAGTGGAGATAATAAAAGGATTAAATTCTAAATTTGGAAAATCTACATATACTTCTGAATTAGATAAGAACTCATATTTTCATATTTCTTAACATTAAAAATTTCTAAACTTTAAATTTGTCCCATTTACTAAATATTTTTTCTAAATTAGACTACTATATTTGTAAATCTAAATTTTAGTAACTCCTAAAGAAACTCATATACATATCATACTTATTTAGTTTTTAAAGATTGAAGTGTCACTTGAGGACAAGTAACATTTTAAGTTTGGGAGATTTTGATACACTTAAAATATATAATATTTTTAGACACATTTTTATACCTATTTTAAAGATTTTTGGCTTTAATGGAAGGTATTTGTGTGTTTTTCTTTCAGGTACAAGTAAAAAGATTAAAAATACTAAAATGAGTGAAAAAGGATCAAATTTGGAGCAAAAATATGAAATTTGTGCTAAAGTATTTTGGCGCCTAAGTGTCAGATCCAGCGTTTAAACGCCGGTGAAACAGAGAAGGTCGCGCCTAAGCACCGGATCACATGAGGTATAAAAATGTGTTGTCAAAATATGTAAGAACCGGGTTAGAATTGTTCAGCAATTGGAAAGAATCACATGAGGTTGTATGAATAAGAATGTAGTTCATATGATTGAGTGCATTTGGAAAGAATCACATGAGGTTGTATGAATGAGAATGTAGTTCATATGATTGAGTGCAAATAGGTAGAAAGAATCACATGAGGTTGTATGAATGAGAATGTAATTCATATGATTTAGTGCAAATAAATTTGGAAATAATGTTAAAATTTGTTGTGAGAACATGTAAGAACCGGGCTGGTATTGTCTAAGTCAACAATTGGTTAAAATTTATTGTGAGAACATGTAAGAACCGGACTGGTATTGTCTCAGTCAACAATTAGAAAGAATCGAATGAGTTGGATGAATGAGAATGTAATTCATATGATTTAGTGCAAATAAATAGGGAAATAATCTTTGAAGGGTTTAGAGTTAGAGGACTTTAAAGTGACAGGTTAAGGCCCCCAACTTAGTTTATTTTTTTAGGTTATGATACAAGATGTTAGCCCCCAGGTGGAGGAAATCGAGGGAACTCTAGATTGAGATCTTGTATCTTCCCTGCCTAGCCGACCTTCAAAACTATTCAAACTTTAAATTAGCAAATGTTCTTTATAGCATCTCTAGTAAGGTTAAAGAATATTATTGCTCCTATTTGGCATAACACAATTTGCATACTTCCACAACAAAATTATTATACTTATTACTGATTCATGATAAGGAGAAAGATACTCAAGTTATCATTAGAAGGTTTATTGTTTTATCAAAATATCAAAAAAATCAAAAATACCAAAAAGAATTAAATTTTACTTACTGTAAAAATATCTATAGTTTAAGTAATTGTCTTTTTAAAATACAAGGTTTGTTGATAAATAATGCATATTGCTTATTTTTCCTGTGGGTTCGATATTTAGGTATTAATAAAAAAGTTTTATATTACTTGATAACAATATGTATGCTTGCGTAGTATCCATATATATATATATATATATATATATATATATGTATATAAATGAAAAAGTTAAATTTTTATTTTCTCCAGGATCAAGTTTTTGGTTTTGTTGCAAAGTAAGAAAACATAAGTGAAAAATATCATCAAAGACATTGTTATACTGTGCACATAAACAGTAGTTGGGATCAATCCTCTTCCCCCGAAAGTTGATAATACTGCTAAGCAATATGAAAGTGGATGTTTGTATCCTCTTCCCCTGAAAGGTTGATATTATTGCTAAGCAATGTGGAAGTAGATGTCTTTATCCTCTTCCCCGAAGGTTGATATTATTGCAAATCAATGTGGAAGCGGATTTTTGTATCATCTTCCCCGAAGCTTGATATTATTACAAAGTAATGTAGAAACAGATGTCTGCATCCTCTTCCCCAAACGTTGTATTACCACTAAGCAATGTGGAAGCGGATGTCTATGTCCTCTTCCCCGAAGATTGATATTATTGCTAAGCAATGTGGAAGCGGATGTCTGTATCCTCTTCCTTGAAAGTTGATATTATTATTAAGAAATGTGGAAGTGGATGTCTGTATCCTCTTCCCCAAAAGTTGATATTATTTGGAAACATATCGCCACGTTGGGAGGAACTGCTCAAGGACTCATATCCAACCTAAGAGGTAGCAGGAGAAGATCAGATTGAGAAGGAACGCACAAGGACTCAGATCCAACTCAAGAGCTGATAGGGGATATATCACTACATTAGGAAGGAATGCTCAAGGACTCAGACCCAACCCAAGCGATAGCATAGGTAATAAAAATCTCAGTACTGACCCGAGAACAATATGAACATAGTGTAGGGAATTTGTGGTGTTGAGCTCATGAATATGTGCTATATGGAGATCAACATTGGTGAGAAAAATTTGTGAAATTGTGTGCAGAATGTGTAGTTTCGTCGGGATATGAAGAAAACCGGTGCAGACCAGGATAGTCGCGCTACACAAGTAAAGAGTAAGTAATCTTGAGCTTGAGAAAAACAAACTAAAGAAATTTATCATTTTCTTTTTTTATAGTTTTTATCATATTTAATTGTCAAAATATATTTCCAAAATTTTAATTTTCTTAGGTTGATTTTTAAAAAAAATATTTAAATTTTAATATCAGGCATTCATTGTGTCGTTCTTTGTTCATTATAATTTAGAACGGTCGTATGGTTTCGTGGCGCTTCATCAATCGCACGAAGAGGGAAATTTGAAAAGCAAGTTGAAACTTGAATGGAATTTCATTAATCTACTTTAAATATGAGTTACAAACTGAGTACATGCTGAAGAATCAAAAGACAACATGTTAAACACATCTAAAATACCTTATATTGAATACATATCATAAACTGAACACATCTGATACATGTCTAATAATATCTGCTACATCAAAATACAATACAAAAAGGTGCTAGCTGACTGCCCATCTTCGGTGTGGTGAGCTCTTGATCAAGCTGACCTACTATGCCACGCTCAAGGACAAAAACTCCCTTTATGTGTACTTAGAGGTGCAACCTGCTCATAGCTAAGGCTGCAATTCTTCAATTTTTGGGTCCAGACGGAACCCCCGTGATATCTTGTCATCTCACATTCTTCTGAAAGTTACAGAAACTCTGGGATATGGCACTCACAGGATGCGGTGTTTAGCCAAATCCACTCTATTTCCTTTCAAAACTAACACTGAGCTCATCGGCAATGGAATCTCAATGGACCCTCTGAATTCTCCGGGGTCAATGATGTCGATTTATTTTCCGAAGTTTATATTTCTCCTGCTCATGAAAGACAATGTACAAAAACTTTTGATGAAGTCATGGTGGTCAATATGGGGAGGAATGCAATCCCCCTTCTCGTAAATATTGATTATACAGTTGTTCGGGATGTAGTTTGATGATAGTACACTCCATCAAATCATCCTCTTAACCATTCTTTTTATTACATAGGGCATTGGATCCACCTCATCATATCTTATGATTCTAGGGGGGTTCCCTTGCCTATTTTTAGTAAAGTTGTAGCAACAACCACATTGAACGATTATTTTATTCTTCCCACGCATCCATTTCCGCAGCTCTGAATAAGTCCTTGGCCTCAATAGACCGGCTTGACCTCTATCCCTCAGGTTGAATACACGATATAAAATTCTCTTCTCATCATTTTCTGAGAAAACTCCAATGTATAGTGTCGAACCTTCTAAAATGTTGACCCTTTCACCTCGAACTTCTTCATAGAACTCGAATTCTTTTCTCTTAACCCTGCACATTCTTTCAAACTCTGTTGTGGGAATATCATCAAACTATATGGGCTGTCTCCTTGTCTCGATATTCTCAGGAACCCATGTTTGATTTTGTGTTGGGATGTGCGACTCCACATCTGAATATGCTACCTCCTGGCCTCCTATACCGCAGTTGTAAACTTTTGAAAAGAACTATTACAATCCAAGTGTAGAACATTGCATCTTGGACATTCAACAAATGCTCCTCAAGTAGATGCTCTTATGGGGATTTCAACATTACGTAGTGGACAACCTTTGTAGGAATCACGGAGTATCTCGGTCTACATCGACTCTATGGCCAGCTCTAACTCATCCTTCATACCAGGTGGGCTAGAAGAGGTCTCCCTCATACATGGCTCATAAATCTTCCTCTCAGGAATAGAGGTGAGTAAATTTGCTGCTTCTTTTGTCATCTTCTTTCTTCCCGCTTGAAGGCTCTATATTTGCGTCGGTTGGCGTTGCGACGTTGCATTCTTCTGAGCGGTGCATCTGAAACTCTCTCCTCATTGGAACCTACTAAATCCCTTGTTGGAGCAGTTATCACGGACTATAGGTGCCTGGTTCCTTTGACTGGATATTGCTGCTAAGTGATCATCTTCTTCCTCTTCTGTGAGGAGACCTCTCTGGTGCCCATCTTTAGTAGAGATGACAATCCTTCCTTTTCCCGGTGACTGATAACGTCCA
Organism: Phalaenopsis hybrid cultivar; assembly: GCA_002079205.1. Classification (NCBI taxonomy): domain Eukaryota; kingdom Viridiplantae; phylum Streptophyta; class Magnoliopsida; order Asparagales; family Orchidaceae; genus Phalaenopsis; species Phalaenopsis hybrid cultivar. The sequence continues at coordinate 157,419 of JXCR01112211.1, read as the reverse complement.
TCAAGGAATTCTCATATTCCACATTGACTTGACTGAAGTCTAAGTTCATGTCTATAATACCACCATGAGCAACCCTCTCTTCATTCAGCGCCAGATTGAGGCCATCTCGAAAGGAGAAAATTAGCTTGTGCCCCGACATTTCTCTATACAAGACAAAAAAAAAACATCAATGCACTGACATTCATCATGAACAAGAACAAGAATGAAATACTTATTAAACAATAATTTTTTTTTTATTATTTGAAAATTTTATTTATTCAATTTGTTTTTCTTAATTTAATTAGATTTTAAAATTAAAAATAGAAAAAGGGAAACAACAACAAAACAAAATGGGCAAACCTAAAAATTTTTTCATTTTATTGAGGTTAATTTATTATAAAATTTTTGGACCCAGTCACAGATGCTTGGACAAATAAATAACTCCAGGACAATTAAAATTTCAAAAGCAAATGTTGATTTCAAGCAGCGTCACGTCGGGTAATATCTCTTCAAGTAGCGGTCATTGACCGACCACATAGGTCTTTCGCTAAAAAAATCCACTAGTTGGAGCGATCCTCCTGATTAAACTTCTTCTATGACAAATGGTCCCTCCCAAGTTAGTTCAAAATTTTCACCTATCTTACGGTGTGTAAGAATAGGTCTTTTGAGAATGAGGACAAGGTCACCAACTTTAAACGTCCTCTGGCGGACCAATTTGTCATGGGTCTACACCATCCTTGCTTGGTAGAGCTCCAAGTGCTATTGTGCTTCTAGTCGTTTTCCCTTAAGACTTTCTAATTCCTCAAGTCTGAGTTTTACACTTTCTTTGGTTGTGATTTTGTTGGCGACGGCGACTCTGAGAGACGACATCTGAACTTCTAGCGGTAGTACGACCTCAGACCCGTACACAAGCGCGTAGGGTGTACATTGAGTGGGAATTCTGAACGTCGTTTGATAGACCCACAAAGCTTCTAATAGTCCGTTATTCCAATCTCTTTTATTTTTGTCCAGTGACTTCTTTAAAATCTGCACGAGTGTTTTATTGAAAGCCTCAGCTAATTCATTTGCCCTGGGATAGTAGATTGTAGAGTTTCTCTAATCTATCCCATGTCGTTTAACAAAATTATTGATCTTTGTGCTTCTGAAGGCTGTCCCATTGTCGGAAATTACTTTGCGTGGAACACCAAAATGGTAGACTATGTTGGTCTTGAAGAATTGCAAAACATGTTGTGTTGTAACCTTTCGTAATGGGACTGCCTCTACCAATTTGGAAAAGTAATATGTGGCAGTGAGAATGAATTTATGTCCTTAGAGAATGCAGGGGCTATCAGACCTATTATGTCCGTGCCCCCAACACTTGAATGACCACGAGGCAATAGTTAGGTGTAGCACATTCAGAGGTTGGTTTAAGACAGCCCCATGCACTTGGCAAAGGTGACATGCAATCGAATATTATTACTGGCCAATAATATCTGACTCTCTTGATCTTCAACTTCATCTTTGGCCCTGACTGGTAAGCACCACACAATCCAACTTATACATTTTTGACGATATTTTGTGCTTCTGCTCTGCTCAGGCATCGCAGCCACATCTGATCAAATGATCTCCTATAGAGAACATATCCCACCAGAGTGTACGACATAGCTCTTCTTGTGATGTGATATGTCTCGAAATTATCCTCTGGAAACTTTTCAGATTCCAAATATTCTATTAATGGCTTGCACCAATCTTCATTAATGTTAGCAATTGAAATCATCATTCCTTCTTCTTTTTCAAGCTTATGTATATTATCGAGGTTGACTCAAGACAAGATTCATCTTTCTTGTACTGTAATATCAATGGAATCCTCCAGTGAACATGTCAACTCCTTAGCAATTTTTGCTAGAGCGTCAGCATGGGCATTATCTCCTCAAGGAATCCTATATAAAGTCACATTAGGGATCTATTCAAGCAGCTTCACTGTGTACCAGTGATATTTTGCTAGTCTCGGCTTCAAAATCTTGTATTGCCCAGCAATTTATTGAATGACAAGTTGAGAATCGCCATAGATGGCGACATTTGTTATATCCATCGAGATTGCCAACTCCAACTTGGTGATTAACGCTTCATATTCTGCTTTGTTATTTGTACACAGCTCTATCAGGTGGTAGAAGAATCTCAACACATCCTTATCTGGTGTAATGAAAATCAAACCAATCCCTACGTTACCCGGTATAACCATTTCTCTGATTCTTTATTTTTCCTAGCCAAAGAGGCTCCATCAAAGTACATTTCCCAATATCTTGCACTGGAGGGTTCTATTTGCAGTATTTTCTCATCTAGTAGTTCATCGTTGAGTGGGGGTCCAGTTGGAAGTGGGTGTGCAGCGAGAAAATCTGCTAAAATATGTCCCTTGATAGCATAGAGGGGAACAAAGTTATATCGAATTACAATAAAACCATCGACCATCTTGCTAGACGTCCGAAAAGTGTTGGTCAGATCATTAAATATTACAACGGATTAACTCTCGAAATGAGGGTAATTTTATGAGAAAGCATGTAGTGCCTAAGCTTTTGGGCGGTGAAAATTAAATCTAGACAATGCTTGTCAATTGGTGGATACTTCATCTCTGTCAGTATTAGACGTTGACACAAGTAGTATAGCGCATTTTCCTTACCATTGTCATTGACTTGGGCTAAGAGGGCTCCAAGAGTGTCATCTAAGGCTACGGTATAGAGTATTAAAGGTTTTCCCAGGATAGGGGCTGCCAAAACAGGAGGTGTCATTAAGTATTGCTTAACGTCTTCAAAAGTTTGTTGGCATTTCTCTTCCCAAATGAATTTGGCATCCTTTTTAATTAATGTCGAGAAGGAAGTACTGACACCTACCTGAGAGATTAAAAATAAAGCGTCTCAGATATATCAACTTTCTTTGGAAGGAACGCAGTTATTTCAAGATTTTGGGAGGAGTCATTCCTAAGATAGCTTTAATCTTATCTGGGTCGATCTCAATTCCTCGATGACGAACAACAAATTCTAGAAATTTCTTAAAAATAATGCCGAAGGCTCACTTTAAGGGATTTATCTTAAGATTATATTGTCGTAATCTTTCAAACACGATCCTCAAATAGTATAAATGGTCTATTTTATGTTTACTTTTGATGACCAAATCATCCACATAGCACTCCAATTGGTTGTGAATGAGGTTGCCAAAAATCATCATCATTGCTTGTTGATATGTTTCTCCAGCACTATTTAATCCAAACGGCATTACCGTGTAACAAAAGAACCTGATCGGCGTCCTGAAAGCTGTGAGTGCTGCATCTTCTAGAGCCATCTTTGTTTGGTTGTATCCTGAAGATCCATCCATAAAGGAGAAAATCACTTGTGTCAAACTGATATCCACCATTAATTCTGGTATCGGTAATGGAAACTCATCTTTTGGACATGCCTTACTCAAATCCCTGAAGTCAATACACATACAGATTTTTCCGTTTTTTCTTCTTAACTGGTACAATATTGGATAACTATGTGGGGGTATTACTCTTACAAAGTTAGGCTCTATTAATTTCTTTACTTCAGCAATGACTTGTTGCTATATTTCAAGGCACATTCTTCTGGGAGCTTGTTTTACTGGGGTCATATCTTTGTCCACCCTAAGCTTATGTATTGCAACTTCTGTTGACAGCTCTGGCATTTCATCATAACTCCAGGCAAAGAAATCTTTAAATTTCGATAATAATCTTATCAATGCGATGGATTCCTTCTCACTAAGTAAGGAACTTATAAAGTTTGGTCGGGGCTGCTCCTCAGTCCTGAGGTTGATTTCTTTTAACTCATCAACTGTTGACTTGATTTCTTCTTCAAATTCCGGCAGAGCATCATCTATTAACTGATCTTGAGATTCATCCTCTAGATCAAGGCAATCTTCTTATTAAATGCTAGTAACAACCATGCAAAATTCTGAATCATCAACTGGTCATACACACTGAATCTGAGACCCTATTTTGAATTAGGAGTTTTGCTTTTAACATTCCACAATTTCTCTAAAAGTTGTAACTTATCTTTTGGCATTTGCTTTGGCACATATCCCTGTTGAATTAATTTTTATACACAAAGAGAAAAGAACCAAAGGTAATTCCATTAATTCATTAGAATCATCATCCAAATTTACATGACTTTCAGAACTAGTAGAAGGGGAAGCACAATTAAATTTGATCAGCTTTAAACCAACATTACAGACTTCCTTGACCTCTAAACTCTCAACCTTTTGAGGATAGATCAGAGTAAGGGTCATGACATTCACATAGTGATTGATCCGATCGTACATCAACTTGTATTTATTTTTCTCCACGTCTTCCAAAGAGATCTCGTACTGAGGTTTCTTTTGCTTTATCATCATCATTTCTTCCTCGAAACTTTCTTCATCATAACTTTCTTCCATGTCAATGTTGATAGTTGACTTATTCCGTTCAACAATCGTGTTGGTTTTACCTCGCCCATGTCCCTGGCCTCGATCTCGGGTATATAGGTTAAAAGAACCTCTACCACCTCGGTGTGAAGAGATGATAGTATATTGTCATAACAAAGTTGAATGGAATCTTTTTTGTGATTCTTCCAAATCTTTCATTTCATTTGTCACAACTTCACGAGAAAAAATTGTTTTCTTTGGAGGTGCGTAGTAGGCGGCGTTTTCATGAATGCCTACTTCGTGAACTGAGAACAGTTGTAAATCCCTTTTAATACAATTTTCTTGTCCTTCTTTGAAATATTTGATGCATTGATGTAAGGCAACAGAACCATATTATGCTCGTGAATCCATGGTCTTCTAAGTAGAGAAGTGAAAGAAGTCTCTGCATTGATGATATGTAATTTTGTGGTTGTTACTAATTCTCTGGCTTTCATTAACAGTGTAATAGATCCAAGTGCTCTTTCTCTATTTTGATTGAACCCTCTTAATATAATTTTATCGGTTTTAAGCTCTTGAGCTTCAATGTCCAAACATGTCAATGTCCGTAGACTCATTAAGTTTAGTGATGCTCCCATGTCCACCAAGACTCTAGACAATACAAATTTGCCGATGTTGACGGAGATGTAAAGCAGTCGGTTATGGTCGGTGGTACCGAGCAACAAGTCTTCATCCATGAATGTTATCCCAGGATGTTCTTTTAAAAAACAAACTTCATCTGAGGATGTGCTGACCAATTGAGCTAAGCAAATCTTTGGGTCAAGTGATCCCGAAACTGCTTATATGCAACAGTATAACAATGAATTTGATGATATTTTTCACTTATGATATCTTACTTTACAACAGAATCAAAAAATTGATGTTGGAGAAAATAAGAATTTAAACTTATATTTCCTTACTTTGTAAAAAAACAAAAAGCTTGATCGTGAAGAAAAATAAGAATTTAACTTTTAATTTATATATGTTGGAAAAACTTGATCCTAAAGAAAAATAAGAATTTAACTTTTAATTTATATATATTGTGATACTAAATAAAAGTATACGTATCGTTATCAAGTAATATATGACTTTTTGATTAAGACCTGAATATCGAACCCACATATACGTATCGTTATCAAGTAATATAGGACTTTTTGATTAAGACCTGAATATCGAACCCACAAGAGTATCGTTATCAAGTAATATAGGACTTTTTTATTAAGACCTGAATATCGAACCCACAGGGAAATATGCAATATGCACAAACTTTCTATTTTTAAAAAGACAATTACTTAAACTATAGATATTTTCTTAATAAGTAAAATTCAATTCTTTTTGGTATTTTTTGATATTTTGACAAAACAGTAAAACTTATAAAGATAACTTGAGTTTATATAAAAGAAAATCACTTGATATGAAAATATCTTTCTTCTTATCATGAATCAGTAATAAGTGTAGGAATTCTATTGTGGAAGTATGCAAATTGTGTTGTACCAAATAGGAGCAATAATATTCTTTACCCTTACTAGAGATGTTATAAACAACATTGGCTAATTTAAAGTTTGAATAGTTTTGAAGACCGACTAGGCAGGGAAGATACCAGCTCTCACTCTAGAGATCCCTCGATTCCCTCCACCAGGGGGCTAACATCTTGTATCAGAACCTAAAACAATAAACCAAGTTGTGGGCTTTAACCTGTAACTTTAAAGTCCTTTAACTATACACCCTTTAAAGTTTATTTCCCTATTTATTTGCACTAAATCATATGAATTACATTCTCATTCATACAACCTCATGTGATTCTTTCCAATTATTGATTGAGACAATACCAGTCTGGTTCTTACATATTCTCACAACAAATTTTAACATATGGATAGGCCAAATCAAGAATTAATTGAAGTACATGGATTTAAATCATCACAACTTCTTCAAACATTAAAGATCAATACTCTCCACAACTTCCATCCAATAATTTTAAATACTTATCATTTTAAGGGGAAATATAAAGAAAATTACTCATAATCCATGGAGAAAACAAAACCACACTTTATGTAAAAAAGTAGAAATCATTTTCAAATAACAAAATCCCGATTAAAATCAAAATTAGTTTAAAAATAAAAGATAAAAACTTATCTCAAATCCTCCACCAAACTCTTGAAGTACCTTTGAGTCTCCTCTCTTTTACAACGCTCTTGACTCTCACAATAAAACTAAAAACAAAAAGGATAAAGTAAATTTGTGGTGCCTGAAAATCTCTCCAAAACTCTCTCCTTTCCAATACTTTTCAGAACTTTCAAGCACACTTTAAAAAGTCTCAACTTCCTTCTTTTATAAATCTCCAAGATGTGACTTTATAACTCTTCAAAAGGTGTCCCAATTCGATGTATTCTCCAAAGGATGTCTCCTTTCAAATGTCCTTTAAACATAATTTTGTTTCTAGTGGTCATAACCACCCTCTTTAGCCAATAGGTGCCTCAAATAACCTTTCAAAAATTGGTAAAATGAATTAAACTGAAAAATAACTACCTCTGGCGCTTAAGCGCGGGGCCTCTAACGCTTAGGCATGGCTTTTTTTGTTTCAGCGGCGCTTAAGCACCGGATCTGGCGCTTAGGTGCCGAAACACTTTAGCGCAATTTTCACATTTTTGCTCCAAATTTGATCTTTTTTCACTCCTTTTAGCATTTTTCACCTTTTTACTTGTACTTAAAAGAAAAACACACAAATACCTTCCATTAAAACACAATATCTAAAAAATAAGTACAAAAATGTGTCTAAAAACTCTATATATTTTAGGTGTATCAAAATCCTCCAAACTTAAAATATTGCCTGTCCTCAAGTGACACTANCCTCTCTGGTGCCCATCTTTAGTAGAGATGACAATCCTTCCTTTTCCCGGTGACTGATAACGTCCATCAAGGGATTCTCATATTCCACATTGACTTGATGGAAGTCTAAGTTCATGTCTATAATACCACCCTGAGCAACCCTCTCTTCATTCAGCACCAGATTGAGGCCATCTCGAAAGGAGAAAATTAGCTTGTGCCCCGACATTTCTCTATAGAAGACAAAAAAAAACATCAGTGCACTGACATTCATCATGAACAAGAACAAGAATGAAATACTTCTTAAACCACAAATTTTTTTTTATTATTTGAAAATTTTATTTATTCAATTTGTTTTTCTAATTTAATTAGATTTTGAAATTAAAAATAGAAAAAGGGAAACAACAACAAAACAAAATGGGCAAACCTAAAATTTTTTTCATTTTATTGAGGTTAATTTATTATAAAATTTTTGGACCCAGTCACAAATGCTTGGACAAATAAATAACCCCAGAACAATTAAAATTTCAAAAGCAAATGTTGATTTCAAGCAGCGTCACGTCGGGTAATATCTCTTCAAGTAGCGGTCATTGACCGACCACATAGGTCTTTCGCCCAAAAAATCTACTAGCTGGAGAGATCCTCCTGATTAAACTTCTTCTATGACAAATGGTCCCTCCCAAGTTAGTTCAAATTTTCCACCTATCTTACAGTGTGTAAGAATAGGTCTTTTGAGAACGAGGACAAGGTCACCAACTTTAAACGTCCTCTGGCGGACCAATTTGTCATGGGTCTACACCATCCTTGCTTGGTAGAGCTCCAAGTGCTATTGTGCTTCTAGTCGTTTTCCCTTAAGACTTTCTAATTCCTCAATTCTGAGTTTTACACTTTCTTTGGTTGTGATTTGGTTGGCGACTCTGAGAGACGGCATCTAAAATTCTAGCGGTAGTACGACCTCGCACCCGTACACAAGCACGTAGGGTGTACATTGAGTGGGAATTCTGAACGTCGTCTGATAGACCCACAAAGCTTCTAATAGTCTGTTATTCCAATCTCTTTTATTTTTGTCCAGTGTCTTCTTTAGAATCTGCACGAGTTTTTTATTGAAAGCCTCAGCTAAGTCATTTTCCCTGGGATAGTAGATTGTAGAGTTTCTCTAATCTATCCCATGTTGTTTAACAAAATTATTGATCTTTTTGCTTTTGAAGGCTATCCCATTGTCGGAAATTACTTTGCGTGGAACACCAAAATGGTAGACTATGTTGGTCTTGAAGAATTACAAAACATGCTGTGTTGTAACCTTTCGTAATGAGACTTCCTCTTCCCATTTGGAAAAGTAATAAGTGGCAGTGAGAATGAATTTATGTCCTTAGAGAATGCAGGGGCTATCAGACCTATTATGTCCGTGCCCCAACACTTGAATGGCCACGAGGCAATAGTTAGGTGTAGCACATTCGGAGGTTGGTGTAAGACAACCCCATGCACTTGGCAAAGGTGACATGCAATCGAATATTATTATTGGCCATTAATATCCAACTCTCTTGATCTTCAACTTCATCTTTGGCCCTGACTGGTGAGCACCACACAATCCGACTTATACATTTTTGACAATATTTTGTGCTTCTGCTCTGCTCAGGCATCGCAACCACAACTGATCAAATGATCTCCTATAGAGAACATATCCCACCAGAGTGTACGACATAGCCCTTCTTGTGATGTGATATGTCTCAAAATTATCCTCTGGCAACTTTCCAGATTGCAAATATTCTATTAATGGCTTGCACCAATCTTCATTAATGTTAGCAATTGAAATCATCATTCCTTCTTCTTTTTCGAGCTTATGTATATTATCGAGGTCGACTCAAGACAAGATTCATCCTTATTGTACTGTAATATCAATGGAATCCTCCAGTGAACATGTCAGCTCCTTAGAAATTTTTGCTAGAGCGTCAGCATGGGCATTATCTCCTCAAGGAATCCTTTATAAAGTCACATTAGGGATCTATTCAAGTAGCTTCACTGTGTACCGGTGATATTCTGCTAGTCTCGGCTTCAAAATCTTGTATTGCCCAGCAATTTATTGAATGACGAGTTGAGAATCGCCATAGATGGCGACATTTGTTATATCCATCGAGATTGCCAACTCCAACTTGGTGATTAACGCTTCATATTCTGCTTTGTTATTTGTACACAGCTATGTCAGGTGGTAGAAGAATCTCAACACATCCTTATCTGGTGTAATGAAAATCAAACCAATCCCCGCGTTACCCGGTATAACCATTTCTCTGATTCTTTATCTTTCCTAGCCAAAGAGGCTCCATCAAAGTACATTTCCCAATGTCTGGCACTGGAGGGTTCTATTTGCAGTATTTGCTCATCTAGTAGTTCATCGTTGAGTGGGGGTCCAGCTGGAAGTGGGTGTGCAGCGAGAAGATCTGCTAAAATATGTCCCTTGATAGCATGAGGGGAACAAAGTTATATCGAATTGCAACAAAACCATCGACCATCTTGCTATACGCCTGGAAAGTGTTGGTCAGATCATTAAATATTGCAACGGACTAACTCTCAAAATGAGGGTAATTTTATGAGAAAGCATGTAGTGCCTAAGCTTTTGGGCTGTGAAAATTAAATCTAGACAATGCTTCTCAATAGGTGGATACTTCATCTCTGTCAGTATTAGACGTTGACACAAGTAGTATAGTGCATTTTCTTTACCCTTGTCATTGACTTGGGCTAAGAGGGCTCCAAGAGTGTCATCTAAGGCCACAGTATAAAGTATTAAAGGTTTTCCCAGGATAGAGGCTACCAAAACAAAAGGTGTCATTAAGTATTGCTTAACGTCTTCAAAAGTTCGTTGACATTTCTCTTCCCAAATGAATTTGACATCCTTTTTAATTAATGTCGAGAAGGACTGACACCTACCTGAGAGATTAGAAATAAAGCGTCTCAGATATACCAACTTTCTTTAGAAGGAACGCAGGAGGAGTCATTTATAAGATAGCTTTAATCTTATCTGGGTCGATCTCAATTCCTCGATGACGAACAACAAATCCTAGAAATTTCTTAAAGGTAATGTCGAAGGCTCATTTTAAGGGATTTATCTTAAGATTTTATTGTCGTAATCTTTCAAACATGATCCTTAAATCGTACAAATGGTCTATTTTATGTTTGCTTTTGATGACCAAATCATCCACATAACACTCCAATTGGTTGTGAATGAGGTTGTCAAAAATCATCATCATTGCTCGTTGATATGTTTCTCCTGCATTCTTTAATCCAAACGGCATTACCGTGTAGCAAAAGATCCCGATCGGCGTCCTGAAAGCTGTGAGTGCTGCATCTTCTAGAGCCATCTTTGTTTGGTTGTATCCTGAAGATCCATCCATGAAGGAGAAATTCTCTTGTGTCAAACTGATATCCACCATTAATTCTAGTATCAGTAATGGAAACTCATCTTTTGGACATGCCTTACTCAAATCCCTGAAGTCAATACACATACGGATTTTTCAGTTTTTTCTTCTTAACTGGTACAATATTGGATAACTATGTGGGGGTATTTCTCTTCTCTTACAAAGTTAGGCTCTATTAATTTCCTTACTTCAGCAATGACTTGTTGCTATATTTCAAGGCACATTCTTCTGGGAGCTTGTTTTACTGGGGTCATATCTTTGTCCACCCCAAGCTTATGTACTGCAACTTCTGCCGACAGCTCTGGCATTTCATCATAACTCCAGGCAAAGCAATCTTTAAATTTCGATAATAATCTTATCAATGCTATGGATTCCTTCTCACTAAGTAAGGAACTTATAAAGTTTGGTCAGGGCTGCTCCTCAGTCCTGAGGTTGATTTCTTTTAACTCATCAACTGTTGACTTGATTTCTTCTTCAAATTCTGACAGAGCATCATCTATTAACTGATCTTGAGATTCATCCTCTACATCGAGGCAATCTTCTTCTAATATGCTAGTAACAGCCATGCAAAATTCTGAATCATCAACTGGTCCTACAGTACCGAATCTGAGACCCTATTTTGAATTGGAAGTTTTGCTTTTAACATTCCACAATTTCTCTAAAAGTTGTAACTTATCTTTTGGCATTTGTTTTAGCACATATCCCTGTTGAATTAATTTTTATACATAGAGAGAAAGTAACCAAAGGTAATTCCATTAATTCATTAGAATCATCATCCAAATTTACATGACTTTCAGAACTAGTAGAAGGGGAATCACAATAAAATTTGATCGGATTTAAACCAACATTACGGACTTCCTTGACCTCTAAACTCTCAACCTTTTGAGGATAGATCAGAGTAAGGGTCATGGCATTCACATAGTGATTGATCCGATCGTACATTAACTTGTATTTATCTTTCTCCACGTCTTCCAAAGAGATCTCGTACTGAGGTTTCTTTTGCTTTATCATCATCATTTCTTCCTCAAAACTTTCTTCATCATAACTTTATTCCATGTCAATGTTGATAGTTGACCTAGTCCGTTCAACAATCGTGTTGGTTTTACCTCGCCCACGTCCCTGGCCTCGATCTCAGGTATATAGGTTAAAAGAACCTCTACCACCTCAGTGTGAAGAGATGATAGTAGATTGTCACAACAAAGTTGAATGGCATCTTCTTTGTGATTCTTCTAAATCTTTCATTTCATTTGTCACAACTTCACGAGAAAAAAATTGTTTTCTTTGGAGGTGTGTAGTAGGCGGCGTCTTCATGAATGCCTACTTCATGAACTGAGAACAGTTGTAAATCCCTTTTAATACAATTTTCTTGTCCTTCTTTGAAATATTTGATGCATTGATGTAAGGACAACGGAACCATATTATGCTCATGAATCCATGGTCTTCCAAGTAGAGCAGTGAAAGAAGTTTCTGCATTGATGATATGTAATTTTGTGGTTGTTACTAATTCTCTGGCTTTCATTAACAGTGTAATAGATCCAAGCGCTCTTTCTCTATTTTGATTGAACCCTCTTAATATAATTTTATCAGTTGTAAGCTCTTGAGCTTCAATGTCCAAACATGTCAATGTCGGTAGACTCATTAAGTTTAGTGATGCTCCCAGGTCCACCAAGACTCTAGACAATACAAATTTGCCGATGTTGACGGAGATGCAGAGTAGTCGGTTATGGTAGGTGGTACCGAGCAACAAGTCTTCATCCGTGAATGTTATCCCAAGATGTTCTTTTAAAAAACAAACTTCATCTAAGGATGTGTTGACCAATTGAGCTAAGCAAATCTTTAGGTCAAGTGATCCCGAAACTGCTTATATGCAACAGTATAACAATGAATTTGATGATCTTTTTCACTTATGATATCTTACTTTACAACAGAATCAAAAAATTGATACTGGAGAAAATAAGAATTTAAAATTTTAATTTATATATATTGGGATACTACGCAAGTATACGCATCGTTATCAAGTAATATAGTACTTTTTGATTAAGACCTGAATATCGAACCCACAGGAAAATATGAAATATGCACAAACTTTCTATTTTTAAAAAGACAATTACTTAAACTATAGATATTTTCTTAATAAGTAAAATTCAATTCTTTTTGTATTTTTGATATTTTGACAAAACAATAAAACTTATAAAGATAACTTGAGTTTATATAAAAGAAAAGCACTTGATATGAAAATGTCTTTCTTCTTATCATAAATCAGTAATAAGTGTAGGAATTCTATTGTGGAAGTATGCAAATTGTGTTATGCCAAATTAGAGCAATAATAGTCTTTACCCTTATTAGAGATGTTATAAACAACATTGGCTAATTTAAAGTTTGAATAGTTTTGAAGACCGACTAGGCAGGGAAGATACCAGCTCTCACTCTAGAGTTCTCTCAATTTCCTCCACCACAGAACCTAAAACAATAAACCATGTTGGGGGCTTTAACCTGTCACTTTAAAGTCCTCTAACTATACACCCTTTAAAGTTTATTTCCCTATTTATTTGCACTAAATCATATGAATTACATTCTCATTCATACAACCTCATGCGATTCCTATTTATTTGCACTCAATCATATGAACTACATTCTCATTCATATAACCTCATGTGATTCTTAAAACCAAGTTGGGGGTTTTAACCTGTCACTTTAAATTCTTCTAACTCTACACCCTTCAATGATTATTTCCAATGGGGGCTTTAACCTCTCACTTTAAAGTCCTCTAAATCTACACTCATCAATGAATATTTTCCTACCGTTTAACCTGTCACTTTAAAGTCCTCTAACTCTACACCCTTCAATGAATATTTCCCTATTTAACTAAATCATATGAATTACATTCTCATTCATACAACCTCATGTGATTCTTTCCAATTATTGATTGAGACAATACCGGTCTGGTTCTTACATATTCTCACAACAAATTTTAACATCTGAATAGGCCAAATCAAGAATTAAATGAAGTACATGGATTTAAATCATCACAACTTCTTCAAACATTAAAGATCAATACTCTCCACAACTTCCATCCAATAATTTTAATTACTTATTATCTTAAGGAGAAATATAAAGAAAATTACTCAGAATCCATGGAGAAAACAAAACCACTCTTTATGTAAAAAAGTAGAAATCATTTTCAAATAACAAAATCCCGATTAAAATCAAAATTAGTTTAAAAATAAAAGATAAAAACTTATCTCAAATCCTCCACCAAACTCTTGAAGTACCTTTGAGTCTCCTCTCTTTTACAACACTCTTGACTCGCACAATAAAACTAAATACAAAAAGGATCAAGTAAATTTGTGGTGCCTGAAAATCTCTCCAAAACTCTCTCCTTTCCAACACTTTTCAGAACTTTCAAGCACACTTTAAAAAGTCTCAACTTCCTTCTCTTATAAATCTCCAAGAGGTGACTTTATAACTCTTCAAAAGGTGTTCCAATTTGATGTATTCTCCAAAGGATTCCTCCTTTCACATGTCCTTTAATCATAATTTCGTTTCTAGTGGTCATAACCACCCTCTTTAGCCAATAGGTGCCTCAAATAACCCTTCAAAATTTGGTAAAATGAATTAAACTGCCAAATAACTGCCTCTGGCGCTTAAGCGCGGGGCCTCTAACGCTTAGGCATGGCTTTTTTTGTTTCAGCGGCGCTTAAGCACCGGATCTGGCGCTTAGGCGACGAAACACTTTAGCACAATTTTCACATCTTTGCTCCAAATTTGATCTTTTTTCACTCCTTTTAGCATTTTTCACCTTTTTACTTGTAATTGAAAGAAAAACACACAAATACCTTCCATTAAAACACAATATCTCAAAAATAAGTACAAAAATGTGTCTAAGAACTCTATATATTTTAGGTGTATGAAAATCCCCCAAACTTAAAATATTACATGTCCTCAAGTGACACTTCAATCTTTAAAAACTAAATAAGTATGATATGTATATGAGGTTTCTTTGGTGTTACTAAAATTTAGATTTAGAAATATAGTAGTCCAATTTAGAAAAAATATTTAGTAAATGAGACCAACTTAAAGTTTAACAGTTTTTAATGTTAAGAAAAATGAAAATTTTTTGTTTCTATCTAACTCAGAAATATTGTAGATTTTTCAAATTTAGAATTTTNTAGAAATATAGTAGTCCAATTTAGAAAAAATATTTAGTAAATGAGACCAACTTAAAGTTTAGAAGTTTTTAACGTTAAGAAAAATGAAAATATGAGTTTCTATCTAACTCAGAAATATTGTAGATTTTCCAAGTTTAGAATTTAGTCCTTTTATTATCTCTACTTAAAAATTTTTATTAAGAATAATTTTACTTACTATACTATATCCCTAAGCTTAAGAGTTTCTCAAGTCTTATACTTTAAAAACTTCAAATGTGGAACCAATTTTTAATTAGGCCCTAATCCTCAAGCTTTTCCTCCCTTACTTTTTTTTCTTTTCCTTTTCCTTTTCTTTTCCTTTTCCTTTTCTTTTTCTTTTTCTTTTTCTTTTGCTTTTTCTTTTTATTTTTAGGCAAGGATTACTATATCTGGATAGACCTTTATNCTATATCCCTAAGCTTAAGAGTTTCTCAAGTCTTATACTTTAAAAACTTCAAATGTGGAACCAATTTTTAATCAGGCACTAATCCTCAAACTTTTCCTCCCTTACTTTTTTTCTTTTCCTTTTCTTTTTCTTTTTCTTTTTCTTTTTCTTTTTCTTTTGCTTTTTCTTTTTATTTTTAGGCAATGATTACTATATCTGGATAGACCTTTAATGATTTTAAATTCTACTACTCCTTTTCTAAAGCAAAGTCTTGATATAAATCTTTTACTTAAAAATATAATAATAGTTTTGAAAATTATTTTTAACAAAAGAAATTTAAGTATTAAAAATAAAAGTCTAAATTTCTAAATTTTTCAAAAATACAAATTTTCTTACTAAAGATAGTTACACCTACACTAAAAATTTTTAACGGAAAGTTTTTCGTTATTACTCAAAATTTTAACTAAATTTTCTTACTCATTTATAAAATCAAATTTTACTTTCCAAATATAACTTCGTATACAT
>JXCR01112211.1:81436-139123 GCA_002079205.1 Phalaenopsis hybrid cultivar | reverse complement strand
AGAGAGAGAGAGAGAGAGAGAGAGAGAGAGAGAGAGAGAGAGAGAGGGGTTATGAAAAGATTATTTAACAATCACAATTACTCTTGAAATTCATATTTTTCATTGTATGCTTCATGTCTATTGAACAACTTTTAAAGTTTTTAAAATAATTTTGTGCTTAGAATTATAATACCTTGAATTTTATTCAATATCTTAAGTTTAAAAATAATGATTTGATTAAATAAGCCTTATTTTTAAAGCTTAATCTTTCAAGATATTACATATTGATAAATTTTATATTAGGACATGAAGCAACTCTATTACATATCCTTGAAAATATATAATAGTCTAGTCTCCCATGGTTTCACATGCTCTTCCCGAATCTCTCATAATTTTATTTATGCTTGATGATCATTAATAAATTTTTATCATCTAGCACAAATCTCAAGATATTTTTGAGCAAGAAAGATTACATATTAAATGTCAAGATCATTTATGGCCTCAATTTCAATAAGTTGATGGTCAAATAAACCATCTCAATAAGATAAAGTCGATGATACTGAAATTGGTTTGATCTGAATATAATCATGCCCATATCAAGCTATTAATGAAACTTTTGGAGGTTTTTTATTTTCAATTGAATAATCAAATGAAATGCAAATTTGTCATATTTATATTTAAATCGAGCATTTCGACGAGAGGAATCCAACAGTCTTAATTTTTTTTTATTATGAGATCATTAAAACCCTCTAATTATTAAGAAAACTATTATGATTAAGGTAGATTAATATGAATTATTTGATCAGGTGGTTGAGAAAGTTATTCACCAAATGACCAAAATGACCATCCTTAAGAGGCTATAAATAAACCATTTTCACTTGAGAGGGAATGAGGAGTAGATTTCCAGTATTATTTTGGACTAATGACTCAACGATAACTTCCGATTTCCGTAGCCGCAAACCATAATAAATCACTGCCCATTAGTTGCCTTCAACCACCGTTGACCGCCCATGCCCACCCTTGTCAACAACTCCCTACTGCTAGCGACTTATCCCAAATATGGTAGCCATGTGGAAGACCCAAACGATAACTTTCAACCTCTGTAGCCACTGACTACCGTCGATTACTTCTTCTCACTTGTCATCGACCACCGTCGACTGCTCCTACTCGCCGCAACGAGCAACCTCTGCTTGGTAATACCATATTTGAAATACACTGTAACATATAATGCCATAATTAATATTGGGCGATAGCTTTCGAAAAACACTACTTATGATCGCGGTATTTAGAATACGATGATTCTTTCTGGATTCCTGAAGTTTTCTATACATTGTAAATAGACAAGTATTGTATATGATGTAAAACTATAACCCCACTCTCCCAGTCGTAAGAAAAAGTACATCTTTGTATCTTCTTACTTATACAATTGTAATGGACTACTTTGATTAGGCTAGGCATGGTGTGTTCTTTCCTTTCTTGGTTTAATGAAACTACGACACTCAATATGCCACAATGGAGAAAAAAGATTAATATAGTCGACCCTACTTTGTGGGATAAAGACTTTTTATTGTTTTTGTTGACTTTTTTCACATAAAAATCTTGATACTTATGTTTATGTAACACAAAGATGTTGAATAATCACTAGTAAATTTTCGGGCATGTAATAATTCTTATATTTATCAATATCTAATAAATATTTGATTTGCTGTTATTAATTTTTTTTCCTGAAGAATTAATGTAGTTTTGTAAACATTAATATATTTTTTGTGATCTCATTTCATTGTTTTTTCCGGGATATATTCATGAATGGTTAACAACTTAATTATTTTGTCAAATAATTTAATTTAAAAATTAATTATATTATCAAATAATTTAAAGTATTAATCCTCTAAAAATGCCAAAATTTGTAGCACATTTATTTTTATAATAAGAGCAATCAACTAAAACGGCAAACTACTANATATATATATATATATATATATATATATATGAAGAATGCTGTGTGTGACCCTCATGGACATACATTTATGATTGAAGCTGGCAGTTCCTACTCTACCAGAAGAGACTCCCTCACTACACTTACTAGGGGAGAAATAAATCCTCTGATCATGATTAGCTTCCTTTGTTGGAACATTAGGAGAGTGACTCATACACTCTCCTTAAAAAGACTCCTTTATCTCAATAGGAAGCACTGTCGGCACTATTTTTGGTTAGAGGAGTTGCCCATTAGAAGCTATCGGTCACCAGAATTGAAATCCCATCGCCCACTTTGGAAGGACATTTTAATGTTTAGAAACATATGAAATCAAACTGAACTCATATTTTTCATAGTTTAAATGAAAGGGCGTTGTACCTCAAACCTTGTATCTCTCCCAAAGGATAAATACAAGATTTAAGCAAGAAGCTCGATCAAATAAACTGAGAAATATATGACGACCATTTGCTTTATAAAACTATTTTATTTATAAAAAATTTCCCCTATTAAATATGAAGAATTAAATAGGGTATATATTAAGATTTGTTTGGACGAGCTTCCTACAAGGGCAAGCCCCTATAGTTAATTACATCTTAAATGACCAAAGCCACCTAAGAAAACTTTTGATAAAAATCAGGAAATATTATCTTCAAGGATTTCAAAAGGATAGGATTGTTCAATGACATCGGACAAAGAGGTGTGAAATTGGATTGGCTCAAATTTGGAGCATATTGTTTTTGAATCCAAAGGAGGAAGAACTAGGGGATGTCATGGATCCAGAGGAGAACCTCGGTGACTTCCCGATCTATCTTATTGTTTGGGTTTAGTTTTGAGAAGTAATATTTAGGTGTTTCATCCTGCCAATTTTTTTTATTAGGGCTTACATTTGTATGAAACGATCACACAAATAGCCTGGAAGATGTGAGGATTTAGGTCATGACGAACGACAACCTCAAAATCCTAAGATGAGTTAGGGCTTATATTATACAGCAAAGCTATACAAAGGCCTAAAGATAGGGTGAGGATTTATGTTGCATAAGCAAACAACCTCGAAGTTCTATAGCTTTGTTTTTTAGTTTTAAGGAAGGAATTGTTTAGCTGGGAAAGACAGGTTTTGCTGTTGAAGATGGTCGTGCTGCTCACCATGCTAGCTCCAAGCTCATTGTTGTGATGAGTTTAAGTTTTCTAGGGTGTCCAGTTATGACGTGAAATCAGGTGGCCCTATGGTTGTAGTTCTTTAAATTTTAGAGGAGATGTTAAAGTTGATTAGAGCGACACCGGTTAGGATCCTACAGTTCCCTCATTCCGGTACCACTATTTTCTTTTGGATTCACTTAGTCTAAATGAGTTTATTAAACTCAACGTAATGAGTTCCATAATTTCATTTAAACCGTGGGAAGCCTCATTGGCAACAGTAGGTTACCTCCCCCAAGGGATTCCAGATCATTCGATAGAGACGTCTTAATTTTGTTGTAGTTGTGATTTTGTGTGATGTTTGTGATTAAATTTTGAGTTGTTATATATTTTAAATGTTGTGGTGTTGAATTTTATCTTGGTTGATTTTAGTTTTATTTTTGGTTTTGGTTTTGTGGCTATCCTGAAAGTTTTAGTTTTCATGCAAGGTGACATCATTGTTTAGCATGCAAGTTTAAATTTTTTTCATACATGCAGCTAAGTAAGCATAATGTGGAAAGCTCAACAAAAGACAATGCTGTAAACTATAAAAGCGTACCTGGTGAGTTTCCTTGTTCCACCACCTGGAACTCAAAATGCTTGTTAGAACATTTTATGTAAAGTGAAAAAAGTAAGATTTTAGTGACCTACCAAACCCTAGGTCATATCTTTGTGGGTCCCTATTAATTTGATTAAGGATGTTTTTTGTTAAGCAAAACATATTAGTTTAGTAGACCTCTGAGGTATCCAACAAATCTGGAGGAAGAAGCAGGTCCATGCTTCCCTCTCACTTCCTAGTAAAAAGTCTCGAGCTCATTTAAACTTATTATGTTGCTTACAAAATCTATCCTATGAAAATACTCCTAATGCTTAATGAACATTGATGTTTCAATTATCCCTAATGGTAATTATCATTTATGATTTAATTTGTAACTTATGTGGGTAGAAACCTTTAAAGAGGCAAGTTATTATTATCAAAGACATTTAGCTAACTTTTTAATTTGGGCTTGTAGTGTTTTAAAGATTTTCAATTATCATTATGTTCATTTCTCTAATCCTTATTTAACCAAATTTGATTTAGCTTAGGTCACTACTAAGCCCTTAAAGTTTTGGTGGATGTCTTAGTTATTTTTTAAAGTGATTAAAATTTTAAGTGATGATGATTCATTTTGAAAGTCATTTAACATCAAATAGGGGTATAAAATTAGTGAGTTAACACCCAAAACTATACCCTAAATCTAGGATCATTTATTCCAAATTTTAATAATTTAAGGAAATTACAAATTTATCCATTAATTAACAAAAGTGAGATTGGTTTCTACCAATTAATTCTCCTTTTGGTTTCAATCATCCAAATGAATTAGTTAAAATCAGAGGTTACTGTTTTCCCTCTTTGAATTAAGCCTAATCGTTAAATAAGGCTAAACTTCCAAATATACACTTTTGCCCCTAAGGCTCTATCACTTCATATATTGTCAATTTAATTCAAATGAATTTGGAATTTTTATCTTACCTTAATCATGGGTCAATCAAGACATCCGAGGAGAAAATGTGATATTTCAAAATTTAATTTAATGCAAAAATAGGATATTTCAAAGAAGATTCCATAACTTGGCAAAGGCAAAGCCTAATCTATTCAAATTTTTTACTGGAGGTATAATTAGATCAGAAAACCATTTGGACCAAATTTCATGATTTATTGAGCTATATTTGAATTTTAAGAATTATTTTAATATTTGGAGTATTTATTAATTATAAATTATTTTAAGAGTTGAAAATTAAGTTTTTATATTTTTGAAAAATCTCTCTGAGGTTAAAGAACCTAGAAAAGTAAATTTTACATTTTTCTAATTTTTCTTTGATTTATTGAAATTATTTTTTTAAAAATCCATTTTTAGCCTTTAAAAATTATTTTACGCTTTAAAATATAATATCTTTATTTAGAAAATTAGGGAAAGTATTCCAATTGTTTCTAAGTGCTTAGAAAACAATTTAGAACATTCTCATAAATTTTATTATTTTTGTGATTTTTATCATTTTTTAATTATTTTAATATTTAAGAATAGGCTAAAAATGAGATTTTATTTTAATCACCTCAAGAATACTTTGTTCGTCAGTCTCTAGGAAGACTCTGGTATATATTTCTAATCCCTCTCGTATGTTAAGGAATTTTCCCTGTACTTCTTCGTAGAACTCGAAGTCTCTTTTTTTTACTTTGCTCATTTTATAATATTCCACCATACTGGGAGTTAGCAGTTGTCGCGGGTATTCCCTCATTTGAATATCAGCAAGAACCCAAGCTGGTGCCGTCTCTGGCTCTAACGGAATGTATGATTCTGTGTCTAACAGGACGTTTGGCTTTGTACCCATCGGAATATACGGCTTTGCATCCATTGGGACATAGGTTCTTCCTCTATCAGGTAATCAGGAGTATGAGATCCATCATCGACAGATGCATATTCCTCCAATGTACTATAACTTTATAGATGTAGGAGATTGCAGTTCGGGCACTCCACGAATGCCCCTGTAGCTGATGCTCGAGCAGGTATTCGGTATCCCGGTAGGGCAACCTGTATACAGAACATCTGAAGTTGGTAATATATTTGTCTTTGTAACAAACTCGGGCTCCTCATTCATAGTGGGTTGGCTAGAGGAGGTCTCTTTCATGCCTGAATCATAAATGTGTCCCTCAGGAATAGGGGTGAGCAAGTTGTCTAGCTCTTTCTGACGTTTCTTCTCTTCTCGTAAGAAAGCTCTCTATTTTTGTCGGCTGGAATTTCTTCGTTGTGTTCTTCACATTGGAGCAAATAGTATCCTTTCATTATCAATAGCAACTAGGCCCCCATTCGGCATAGCTATCATAGATGGTAAACGACTGGGCCCCTTCATCGGGTCCTGTTGTACCGTCACACTCTTTCCTTTTAGTGACACGCTGTCTTTGGTGGCCACCCTTAGTAGTGAAGGCAGCCCTTCCTTTTCCCGTCTACTGACAAAATTCATTAAATACCCCTCATAATACATGCCAACTTGGTTAAATTCCATGTCAAAATCTATAGTACCGCCCTATGGTGCCATTTCTTCATTTAGTGCGAGATTCTTTCCATCTTTAAAAGTGAAGATCAGCCTCTAGCCTGACATTTCTCTGCAGAAGACAAGAAAAATTTCAATGGGCTGAAACTTAGCATGAATAAGAACAAAAAAAAAGTGTTTATTAAATAAAATTTTTATTTTTTTTGGTGAAGAGATAGTTTATTTATGTGTGAAGTTTGTTTAATTTAGTAGAATATTAAGTTTAAAGGTAGAAGGAGAGAATTTAAAGTGTAATTCTTTTCAAAAATCTTTCATTATATTAAGATTATTTTTGTTACAAAAATTTTGGACCCGATCACAGACGTTTGGCCACAAAGATAACCTCAAAATAATCAAAATTTCAAAATTTCAAATCAAGTGAAAGAAAGCAATGTGAGGTTGTGTAGTATGTCTTTAGGTATCATCTTATGATTGGTAGCATGGGTCTATCACCCCGGAAGTCTACTAACTGGTAGGCTCCTTTTGCGTAGATCTTTTCAACGACAAATGGTCCCTCCCAAGTTGGCTCAAAATTTCCACCTATCTTGCGGCTTGCAAGCATAAGCCTTTTGAGCATGAAGACAAGGTCACCAACTTTGAATGTCCTTGGGCAGACCAATTTGTCATGAACTTGTACCATCTTTGTCTGGTAAAATTCAAGATGCTGTTGTGCTTTCCTTCCAAACTCTTTAGTTCCTCAAGCTTGAGCTTTGCACTTTCATGTGTTGTGAGTTGGTTGGTGACAACGACTCTGAGAGATGGCATTTGAATTTCTAACAGTAATACAATCTCGGACCCGTACACGAGCATGTAGGGTGTACACTGAGTGGGAGTCATGAACATCGTCCGACTGTACCAGCATTTTGTTGAGGGCCTCAGCCGATCCGTTTGCTTTGGGATAGTAAATTATAGAGTCTCCAATCCATCCCATGTCTTTTGACAAAATTATTGATTTTTGTGCTTTTAAAAGCTGTCCCATTATCAGAAATTATTCTTTGCGGTACTCCAAAACGGTAAAAAATTTGGCTCTTGAAGAATTGAAGAACGTGCTGTGCCGTAACTTCTCGTAGCGGTACTGCCTCTGCCCATTTAGAGAAGTAATTTGTAGCTATCAGGATAAATTTGTGTCGCTTAGAGGATGGAGGGTCTATCAGACCTATTATGTCCATGCCCCAACATTTGAATGGCCACGAAGCAACAGTTGGGTGTAGCACATTCAAAGGTTGGTGTAAGACCACCCCATGCACTTGACACTGGTGACATTTTCTGGCTATATCCATGCAGTCAGATATCATTATTGACCAATAATATCCGAGTCTTTTGATTTTCATTTTCATTTTTTATCCTGACGGTGAGCGCCACACAATTCGGTATGTACTTCTTTGACGATATTTTGGGCTTTGGCTTTGCTTAGGCATCGTAGCCACATCTGGTCGAATGATCTTCTGTAGAAGACATCACCAACCAAGGCTTATGACATAGCCCTTTTTGTAATGTGATGTGCCTTAGACTTATCTTCCAACAACTTTCTAGTTTGCAAATATTCTATTAATGGCTTGCGCCAATCATCGTTGATATCCGCAACTGCAATCGTTGTTTCCTTTTTTTTTAGCTTGTGCCGAATGTTGAGGTTGATTCAAGATAGAGCTTCTCTTCTCTGTACTGAGATTTCAATGGAATCCTTTGTGGGACACGCCAGTTCATTAGCGAGTTTTGCTAGATCATCGACATGGGCATTATCTCCCCTATGAATCTAGTAGAAAGTTACGTAGGAAATCTGCTCTAGTAGCTTCATTGCGTTTCGGTGATATTATGCTAGTCTTGGTTTCAGAATTTTGTATTGTCCAGCGACTTGTTGAATGACAGGTTGAGAGTCATCGTAGATGGCAATGTTTGTTATATCCAATGAGATTGCCAACTCCAATCCGGTGATTAAGGATTCATATTCTGCTTTGTTGTTGGTGCACGACTCTATCAGGAGATATGAGAACCTAAACATACCGTTATCTGGCATGATAAAGATCAAATCAATCCCTGCTTTGCCTGGTATAACTATTCCTGATCCTTTGTTTTTTCTAGCTGATGAAGCACCGTCAAAGTACATCTCCCAGTGTTATGCATTGGAGAATTCCATTTGTAGTATTTGCTCATCAAGTAACTTATCGTTGAGAGAAGAACCAGCTGGCAGTGGGTGTGCAGCAAGAAAGTCTGCTAGAATCTTTCCCTTGATAGCACAGAGGGGAACAAAAGTTATATCAAATTGCAATAAGATCATCGACTATCTTGCTAGACGTCTGGAGAGTGTTGATTTGGTCATCAAATATTGCAATGGGTTAACTTCTGAAATTAGGGTAATCTTATGAGAGAGCATGTAATGTCTAAGATTTGGGCAGCAAAAATTAACGCCAGATAATGCTTTTTAATAGGTGGATACCTTACTTCCATCGGTATCAGACGATGACTAAAGTAGTAGAGTGCATTTTCTTTACCCTTGTCATTGACATGGGCTAAGAGGGCTCCAAGAGAGTCATCTAAGGCCGCGGTATAAAGTATTAAAGGTTTCCTTTGGATAGGGGTTGCAAAAACAGGAGGTGTCATTAAATATTGTTTAACATCCTCAAAGGCCCGCTGGAATTTCTCTTCCCAAATGAATTTGGCATCCTTCTTAATTAATGCAGAGAAGGGCTGACACCTACCTGAGAGATTAGAAATAAAGCGTCTCAGATATGCCAGCTTCCCCTGGATGGAACGTAGTTGTTTTAAGGTTTTAGGAGGAGTCATTTCCAAGATAGATTTAATCTTATCTAGGTAGATCTCGATTCCCTGATGACGAACAACGAATCCTAGAAACTTCCAAGAGATAACGCCAAAGGCGCACTTTAAAGGATTCATTTTAAGGTCTTATCATCGTAATCGTTCGAACACGACCCTTAAATCTCACAAATGGTTTATTTTTTTTTTTCTTTTGATGACCAAATCATCCACATAGCATTATACTTGATTGTGAATGAGGTCATAAAAAATTTTCATCATTGCACATTGATATGTTGCTCCGACATTCCTTAACCCAAACGACATCACTGTGTAGCAGAAAATTTGGATCGATGTCCTGAAGGCTGCAAGTGCTGCATCCTTGGTAGCCATCTTGATTTGGTTGTATCCTGATAATCTATCCATGAAAGTGAAGATTTTATGTGTAGAGGTGATATCCACCATCATTTTTGGTATTGGTAGTGGAAACTTGTCTTTCGGACATGCTTTGTTTAGATTTCTAAAGTCGACACAAACACGGATTTATCCATTTTTTTCTTGACAGGTACAATATTGGCTAACCATGTGGGGTATTTCTCTTCTTTTACAAATTTAGCTTTTATTAATTTCTTCACCTCGGTAATGACTTGTTGCTGGGGTTATATTTTTATGTACCCCAAGTTTATGAACTGCAATCTCAGCTGACAGTCCTGACATTTCATCATAACTCCATGCGAAGCAATCTTTGAATTATGTTAGCAATTTGACCAGTTGTAAAGATTCTTAATTGTTAAGTAGAGAATTTGTAAATGTAGGTCGGGGCTGCTCTTCAGTCCCGGGGTTGATTTCTTTCAACTTGTCAACCGTTGATTTAATTTCCTCCTCAAATTCTTGCGGATCATCTTCTATTAGTTTATTAGTAAAGTCATCATCTATGTCGAGGCAATCCTCTCCTGATTCACTAGTAACAACCATATAAAATTCTGATTCATCGACTATTCCAACTGTACAGAATCTGAGACCCTCTTTCGAGTTAGGAGATCGACTTTTAACACTCCATAACTTTTCAAAAAACTGTAATTTATCTTTTGGCATTTGTTTTGGCAAATGTCCTTATTTAATTAATTTTTGTACATAAGGTGAAAAATAACTAAAAAGCAATTTCATTAATTCATTAGGATAATCGTCCAAATTTACATGATTTTCAATATTAGTAGAGGTAGAAGGACAGTAAAATTTGATCGTCTTTGAACCAGCATTGCGGACTTCCTTGACCTCTAAACTCTTGACCTTTTGAGGGAGGATCAGAGAAAGGGTCATAGTATTCACATAGTGGTTTATCTGATCATACATCGTCTCATATTCGCTTTCTCCGCATCTTCTAAGGATATCTTGTATTGAGGTTTCCTCTGTTTTGTAATCCTTATTTCATCTTCGGAACTATCTTCATCACTGATGTTGATGTTTGGCCTAATCCGTTCAACGACTAAGTTGGTTCTGGCTCGTCCACGTCCCCATCCTCGACCTCGGGTGCGCAAACTAAAAGAACCTCCACCAACTTGTTGTAAGAGAGTAGTGGAAGATCGTTGAAGTGGAGTTGAATGGCCCTACCATTGTACCTCTTCTGGATTGTTACATCTGTTTGTTGCAATTTTGTATGAGTAGACAGTTTTCTTTGGAGGCGTGTAGTAGGAAGCATCTTCATGAATGCCAACTTAATGAACAGAAAACGGTTGTAGATCTTCTTTCATGCAATGTTCTTGTCCTTATTTGTATTACTTGATGCATTGGTGTAGAGATGATGGAACCATGTTGTGTTCATGAATCCATGGTCGACCAAGTAGAGCAATGAAAGAGGTTTCGACATCGATGATATGAAACTTGGCTGTTGTTGCTAGTTCTCCAACCTTCAGAAATAATGTAATGGATCCAAGGGCTCTTTCTCCCTTTCGGTTGAATCCTCTTAGCATCCATTTATCGTCCGTAAGCTCTTGAGCTTCAATATCCAAATAGACCAATGTTTGTAGGCTCATCATGTTGAGTGATGCTTTAGGATCTACTAAAACACTGGACTACATAAATCTGCCAATGTTGACGGAGATGTAGAGTGCTCGGTTATGGTCGGTGGTACCGAGCAGCAAATCTTCATCTGTGAAGGTCACCTCTGGTTGTTCTTTCAATGAGCAAACGTCATATGAGGATGTGCTGACCAACTGGGCTAAGCAAATCTCTGGGTCGAGCAAAGCTGTAACCAGAGACTCTTTCATCTCCTTTGATAGAATTAGAGCGTCGTAGATGCTTAATCGGGTCAGAAACCTCTTAAGATGCGCTAGCACGTTGTAATCCACTTTGTATGGTCCGCTGATTTTCTCTTGGTTATGTGTTTCTTCCACTGGTTAAGGTGGAGGTAGCTCTTCTCGAGTTATTATTTGTTTTCCTTTGTCCATTGGAGCTGTTCTCGGGGGGAACACTTTCCCTCTCCTTAAGTTTATTTATGTAATTCTTTCTTATTAAGGTACCTTTATTAGATTTTTTAGTGTTTCTTCTTTGTTGGAAAGCTCTAAGTTGATGGAAAGCGGTGCACCATGGTGTTCGAGGATTGGCTCCTCACTACCGGTGCTGTCGTAACTGGTATCGTTGATGTCTTCTTCAGTCTTATTAGCGAGTTCATCAGACTCAAGTATGATTTGAGGATCATTTTAGGAATCTAGATCGAAGTTAGATTGGTCATAATTGATTACATCATCACTAAAAATAGTTAAAACGTAGCCGAAATCACGATCATTATATTCATAAGACCCTGGAGGGGCAAAAAGATAATCATACAAAGTTAGGGGTTCGAGGATTTTCTTCCCCAAATCTGAGACAACCAATCTAGCAGAGGCAGCCCCTATCCTACCCCCTGTGCTATCAATCTTCATATTTTTAGTGTTCTTCTTTCTCTTTGTCTTTGACGATGATGGCTCTTGTGGTGAAATCTTCATCTCGAGCTTGACAGGTTAAAGATTATGAACGGAGGGTTGTTTTGACGTGTTCTGGATTTGATTCAATATTTTTTGGGATAATTTTCTCCAAAGCATACTCCATCCATCTTTTCCAGTGTATGTGGAAGATTGTTTCGATGAATTATGGATTTTATTTAAGACATTCTTGAGTTTGTCCCAAGTCGTATTCCATCCCTCTTTTTTGGTATATGGATCAATCAGAGAGAGTGGTTTGGCCGTAATCATATTTATAGAACCCTTTTTAGGTTCCCTTAAATATTCTTTATGAATCTTTATATTCCCTTCTTTAAGATTTTTCTTGAGCCAATCCTTAAAGATGAAGCATTCTTCTATAGTGTGTCACAGCAATCGGTGATACAAGCAATAATTTGTTTCATCCTTTATATCGACCTCTTTGGGCTTCTTTGGATCTGATAGTCTGAACTCAGGATTCTTCATCAGACTTCTGAACATTTTGGATATGGCTTCATCTTTGAAAGAATACACCATTTTCTGTCGTTCTTCCAGAGATATTCTCTTATTCTGAGATGACCCTCCTTGAGACGGTCACTGGTTGGACTGACTATTCTGTTTCTGAGCATTCTGTGATGAAGACTTATAAGGATTTTCTGCATATATTTTCATTGGTTGTTTTCCTTTATCGACAGTTGCTACTGTTCCTGATTTCTTTTCAAACATGTTGGTTGCCTTGGACTTCTCGTGTGAATCCATACGTTTGATTTCTTCTTGAAGACTGGTGGCTTTACTGAGTAGCTTCTTGAAGTATTTGATGGTGAGTCCCTTGAGCATGAAAACTACTGGCCCATGATTGTTTCAGAGTAAAATCTAAATCGCATGATGTTCCTGTAGCTGAGGTTCACACTTCATGCTAAGGTTTCTCCACCTCAAAATGTAATCCACCAAAGTCTCGTTGGGCTTTTGCTTTTCCATCATGAGCTCTCCTATTGAGACATGGTGTTGCGCTCGGATAAATCTTTTCACAAATAGTTGTTATAACTCAGCAAATATCTTAACTAATCCATTGGCTAAATTATCATACCAATCAAAGGTGATCCCTGACAAGCTCTTGACAAACTGTTGGAAGAGTAAAGCCTCGCTATTTCTTGTGTTGCCACAACTGGCTTGGAAGTGTGCTATATATTCTCTGGATTTCCTGTCCCATCAATTATTTTAAAGTTTGGGGCAATGAAACTCTTGGGGAAGGATACGACATCGAATTCTTTTGAGTAAGGCCTACCCTTTATATACAATGCACCGCCCTTAGATTAGGCTAAGGCCTCCCGAACTTGTTCGACCATTTGTTTGAATTATTTCTCCTGTACAACGCCTGATAGAGAATCCTTCTTTTGTTGCTCGTCTCTATTTTCTGAGACAACTTCCCTTCTTTCATCTGTAATGTGTATTATCTCCGATTGGTTGATATCTGGAGATGCTAGTTGCGGTGCTTGTGATTGCCCTTGAATGGTGTCCATGGCGGTCATGGCTGCGGCCATCTCTTCTATCCTATTCTCCAGTTAACTGACTTGTTTATCTCTTATGAGGATAGCCCTGTGCAGCTCATCTACGGTGTTCTCTTTGATAAGAGGTTCAGCCTCGTACGCAAATGTAGCTGCTCTGGTTTCAATGACATGGACATCCATGAAATCTTCTTCAAGGTAGTTATTATAGTCAAAATCTGCATCGTTGTTGTAGATAGAAACTCTGTGTTCTTGAGCCAACACAAAAATCTTCGTGCTGAGCTTTTCAACTTTTTCTTTGATTATTGATTCTTGGACCGACTTAAGATATAGAGGACCCTGTTGGACCTCCACCTCTTGTTCTTCCATTTCACTGGCAATCACCGCGATGATGTAAGATACTTTGGACCCTGGCCTGATCCCATGATCTTGCCCTGCGGGCTTACCAGACTGTATTGGTACAGCAACCTTGGGTATCCATACCTTTTTCTTTGATGATGATGCTTTAGGACGGAGTGTCCTAACATAAACATTAATATGTCAAGGAAGAGTATGCTCCCCAGGGCGTAGACCAGCTACAATATCGGGTAATCTCTTTATCTTTTCCTTTGGAATTTTAGGAACATCCTTAAAGTGGGTGATTGGTAGGATTCATAGGATTCTTGGACCCAGTCTTGACTTAACCAGTCGACGACCTGCAGTCCTGGCGACGGCAGACTCGGTGATGACTATGGTTGTATCAGCACTGCTCCTCAAGCAAAACTAAACGAGGATGCGAGTAGGCAAATTTCTAGTTGACTTTTGAGATCATCTTGCAGATTTGACATCCTTTAAAATCTCTTTCTTCATGTGAGGGGATAGTGTATGCCCCACTCGTTTAAGTAATTCACTCACTAAACAGCCTTCTTTGGCGGCTAGTCTCTAAATAACTGAACTGACTGGGTTGATAGGAGTATAATTCTTTCTCTCCACACCCTGTCCATGAAGTGAAGGTAATGCAGTGGCAATTTGCCGTATACACTCGTACCCATCGGTATCCATTAAAGGATGGAATTTACGTCCCCGTAGAAGTGGATATGTTTTCGGTGATCCTGATTCGTCTTTGTGAGGTTCTTCCTTAACGAGTATCTCCTCAGGAGCTTGGGATTTAGTGGCCTCCAAACTCTCTTGTTGTAGTTTCTCCTTTGAGTTAGGGTTAGTGGTGCAGTTCTTGAACCCGATCCAATTTTAAATACTGATGGCGGGACAGCTAATCCCTCAATTGGATCTTCAATGATAATTACATCTTTCCCCTTAGCAGCAGCGGGGACAACAGGCTTGGTGGGTGCCACAATGACAACAATAGTCTTGGCTTTCTTTTAGGAAGGGAAGTCCTGAAGAAAGTTCAGGTCAAATTCAGTAGATGGCTCCAAAATTTTTGGAGCGGTTACTTTCATCACGACGAACAAAGCTTTCTCGAGGATAACCTCGAGGTTTTCAAATCCGGCTCCGAACTTGATGGTAGGAGCAATGTTGCGAACTTCATGGCTTGTCAGCAAGTTGCAGGAAAAAGTAAGCGTTGGGTAGGCCATTGCGACAGCTTTAAAACAGAAAGCTTTAGGGTTAGCTATATGGCCAAAACCTTGTAATCTCTTAGTGTAAGCACTGAAAATTAACAGAGGTTGGTCTATAGACCGGGTAAATTTTAGTTTGTGGAGATTTTAAATTTTTTAGTAGAAAGGTAATTTGAAAGTAGAAAAATTTAATAAATTTTAAGGCATGCGAAGCACAACAAAATTTGATTTAATTTGCAAAGTAGCCAATCAGAATTAAAGGGAGATGTGAAGTGTTTAGGATCCAGTACGAGATCCATTTAGCAAAACACAATGCCTAGGTGGAACTAGTCAATCGACACACCTATTGGGGTCCTGACCCCACATAAAGTTTTAAAGAGTCCTTAATGGCCTTCTGAACCCCTCTGTTCAAAGGTGATTGAACAGATAGTCCTGAAGTCCAAAGAGTTGGCCGTACTTTCCTAAAATAGAAATGGGTAAAGTACGTCAATGGAAGAAGGGTAATTTGGTGTAAGAGGGACATGGACACATTATCAATATATGAAGATAGTATTTTCCTGATGTAAATAGAAAGAGAAGCTAGTCCCAAGTGGAGTCGCCAGAAGCTGTCGACACTTTGTTTGGTTGGGGGAGTTGCCCGTTAGAAGCTGTCAGTCACTGGAATCAAAATCCCGTCGCTCGCATCGAAATGACATTTTAATATTTAGAAACATATGAAATCAAACTGATGCCATATTTTTCATATTTTAAATGAAAGGGTGTTGTACCTAAAACCCTTTATGGATCCCGAAGGATAAATACAAGACTTGAGGATGAAGCTCGATCAAATAAATTGAGAAATATATGACGTCTGTTTGGTCTGTGAAACCGTTTTATTTGCCCACAATTTTTCCTATTTAATATGAAAAATTAAATAGGGCTTATATTAAGCTAGGTTCGGACGAGCTTCCTATAAGGCCAAACCCTATAGTTAATTACATCTTAAATGACCAAAGCAACCTAAGAAAACTTTTGATAAAAATCAGGAAATATTATCTTCAAGGATTTCAAAAGGATAGGACTGTTCAATGATATGGGACAAAGAGATGTGAAATGGGATTGGCTCAAATTTAGAGCATTTTATTTTAGGAATCTAAAGGATGAAGAACTAGGGGATGTCACGGATCTAGAGGAGAACCTTGGTGACTTCCCAATTTATCCTATTGTTTGGGTTTAACTTTGAGGAGGAATATTTAGGTGTTTCATCCTGCCAATTTTATTTGATTAGAGCCTACATTTGTATGAAACTATCACACAAATAGCCTAGAAGATGTGAGGATTTAGTTCTTGACGAACGACAACCTCAGAATCCTAAGATGAGTTAGGGCTTACATTGTACAACAGAACTATATAAAGGTGTAAAGATAGGGTGAGGATTTATGTTGCATAAGATGGCTTTGTTATTTGATTATAAGGAAGGAATGGTTTAGCTGGAGAAGATAGGTTTTGCTGTTGAAGATTACCGTACTGCCCATCATGCTAGCTCAACGCTCCTTGTCGTGATGAGTTTAAGTTTTCTCGGGTGTCCAGTTATGATGTCAAATCAGGTGGCCCTATGGTTGTAGTTCTTTAAATTTTATGAGGAATGTTAAAGTTGAATAGAGCCACACCGGTTAGGATCCTGCAGTTCCCTCATTCCGGCACCACTATTTTTTATTGGATTCACTTAGTCCAAATAAGTTTATTAAACTCAAAGTAACGAGTTCCATAATTTCATTTAGACGGTGGGAAGCCTCATTAGCAACCGTATGTTAACTCCCCCAAGGGATTCCTGATCATCCGATAGAGGCGTCTTAATTTAGTTGTAGTTGTGATTTTGTGTGATGTTTGTGATTAAATTTTGAATTGTTATATAGTTTGAATATTGTGGCAGTGAATTTTATATTGGTTGATTTTAGTTTTGATTTTGGTTTTGGTTTTGTGGCTATCCTAAAAGTTTTAGTTTTCATGCAGGGTGACATCATTGTTTAGCATGCAAGTTTAAATTTTTTTCATACATGCAGCTAAGTAAGCATAATGTGGAAAGCTTAAGAAAAGACAATGCTTTAAACTATAAAAGCGTACCTGTCGAGTTTTATCGTTCCACCACCTGGAACTCAAAATGCATGCTAGAACATTTTATGTAAAGCGGAAAAAGTAAGGTTTAAGTGACCTACCTAACCTGAGGTCATATCTTGGTGGGTCCCAATTAGTTTGATTAAGGATGATTTTTGTTAAGCAAAACATATTAGTTTAGTAGACCTCTGAGGTATCCAACAGATCTGGGGGAAGAAGTAGGTCCATGCTTCCCTCTCATCACCTGGTGAAAAGTTTCAAGCTCATTTAAACTTATTATGTTGCTTAATAAATCCATCCTATAGAAGTACTCCTAATGCTCAGTGAACATTGATGTTTCAATTATCCCTAAAAGTAGGGTAATTATCATATATGATTTAATTTGCAAATTATGTGGGTGGAAACCTTTAAAGAGGCAAGTTAGTGCTATCAAAGAAATTTAGCCAACTTTTTAATTTGAGCTTGTAGTGTTTTAAAGACGTTCATTTTTTAATATGTTCACTTTTTTAATCCTTATTTAACAAAATTTGATTTAGCTTAGGTCACTACTAAGCCTTTAAGTTTTTAGTGGATGTCTTAGTTATTTTTGAAAGAGATTAAAATTTTAAGTGATGATGATTCATTTTTGAAAGTCATTTGAACATCAAATAAGGGTATTAAATTAGTGAGTTATTAATACTTAAAACTATACCCCTAAGTCTAGGATCATTTATTTGACTAGACTTTCAAATTTTAATAATATAATGAAATTACAAATTTATCCTTTAATTAAAAAAGTGAGATTGGTTTCTACCAATTAATTTCCCTTTTAGTTTCAATCATCCAAATGAATTAGTTAATATTAGAGGTTAACATTTTCCCTCTTTGAATTAAGCCTAATTGTTAATTAAGGCTAGTCATCAAAAATTACACTTTTGCCTCTAAGGCTCTATCACTTCATAATTTGTCAAAATTTAATTTAAATAACTTTGGACCTTTTATATAACCTTAATCATGGGTCAATCAAGACATCAGAGGAGAAAGTGTAATTTTTCAATTTTTAATTTAGTTTACATATTTATTTTAAAGCAAAGAAGATTTCATAAGTTGACCAAAACAAAGCCTAATCCCTTGAAATTTTTACTGGAGGTAGACTTAGATCAGAGAACCATGTCGACCAAATTTCTTGGTTTGTTGAATTATATTTGAATT
Source organism: Phalaenopsis hybrid cultivar (assembly GCA_002079205.1). NCBI lineage: Eukaryota > Viridiplantae > Streptophyta > Magnoliopsida > Asparagales > Orchidaceae > Phalaenopsis > Phalaenopsis hybrid cultivar. Next base: position 120,876 of record JXCR01112211.1, on the reverse strand, counting down.
TTAAGAATTATTTTAAATTTGGAGTATTTACTAATTATAAAATATTTTAAGAGTTGAAAATTCAGTTATATATTTTTGAAAAATCTCTCTATGGTCACAGAACCTGGAAAAGCAAATTTTACATTTTTCTAATTTTCTTTGATTTATTGAAATTATTTTGGTGAAAATCCATTTTTATCCTTAAAAATTTTTTTTAAGCTTTAAATTCAATATCTTGATTTAGAAAATTAGGAAAAGTATTCCAATTGTTCCTAAGTGCTTAGAAAATAATTTGGAACATTCCCATGACTTTTCTTACTTTTGTGATTTTTATCATTTCTTAATTATTTTAGTATTTAAAATAGGCTAAAAATGAGATTTTTATTTTAATCACCATTTTATTTTCAGAAACTCCCTCTAATCACAAAGAACTCCAAAAAAATTTTGAAGTTATATTTTGATTATGAAAAATCATTTTAGTGTCAAAAAAGCCATTTAACTTAGAAAATCAATTTGAGTTATCAAATGAGTTCAAATTTTTTTGAAATTTTTATAGGGACTTCTTTGAGTCTTATACAATAGTGGCGATCAAAATCAAGTCATTTTGATGTTTGTATTTTTTAAAAATAATTATCTTTGTGTCTATATGCATGGAGAATCAAAAAACTCAAAATAGTATTTAATAAATTAAAAATAAAACATGCATCAAATAAACTTCAAATTATTTTCACATTGTTCTCCTGTGTTCGCTGAGCACTAGGATATTTGTATTTTATTTTTGTGATTTTTTTGCACCAAGATATGAATTTTTAAAGTTTAGGGACATTTTGTAATTTATTTAATTTCCTCTTTTTCTATTTAAATGCGCTGCGCTATGTCAACATACGACGGCTCCGAAGCTCCACGCGGCGCACTCCTCTTTGACACCGCCATCCACCTCAGCGGTGACTAGGCCCGCGATTCATGAAGGGAGCGCTGTCCGACATGATCTCATCTGTTGATGACATAAACATGCGATTAGATGGCTCTCCGTCATCGTTCCCAATGGCCTAGCCCGAGAACGGTCCATCTTTAAGGCTTGATAACTCCCTCATTTCTCAACCAAATTGAATGAATTTTTTTTTAAAATGCTCTCCTATACTAGAGAAACATATCTATACAATTAAGATACCAAGAAATTAAGCCTAATCAAATGGAGAATTAAAATAGGCTCGGGAGGAGGAGGAGTTCAATACCTTTGCTCTAAGAAGGGAAGCTTCAATTAGAGGTGTTCGACATGTTCATTGGGGTCCAAAGTGGCTAGGGATTGAGCCTCTTATTGTGGTGTAAGGACTAAGTATGAATTTGACCAAGCTCGATTTCATGGGTTGGCCTGAGCTAAGTTAGGGTCTCTGTGGAGGGGGAATTTGATGGGGCTTCTCCTTCTTCCACTGTGTTGAAGGTGTGGGTAAGTTTAATTTGAGTTTGGTGGACTGTGGAGGTGTATTGAGCTCTGTCCTAGTTTTTGGTAGAAGTTTCAGCTCAAAATTGAGCTTCCACAGTGGGAATTAGTGGGGGAAGGTGGTTTTCTTGAGCTGAGGAGGTCTCAAAGAGTCTCTGTGAGCAATTTGGAGGGCTCTCTCAGAGAAAATTTCAACTCTCCTTCCATGGCCATGGAGAGGAGCTTTTATAAAAATGGGATTGGGGTGACTGCTATGGCCAATTAGTTATGCTTAGATGGAGGGCAGAGAGGCTCTAACATTTGATTCGGATAAGGTGGCCTCTAGGTTTGAAATGGGTTTGATTCCATGGCCAGACTTCAACCTCATTTAATTCACCTTATCAAGCCTAACCAAGCAGCTTTTGTGAAGGGCAGGTCTATAACTGATAATGTATTACTTGCCCAAGAACTCTTCTTGGATGTAGATCACCCTTGCAGAGGTGGGAACCTTATTTATAAGTTTGAGCTGAAAAAAGGCTTATGATACTATTAGTTAAGATTTCATCTTAGAATTTCTTTAAGTAAGAGGCTTCTCCTTAGAGTTCTGCTCTCTTATTTTTAGATGGCTTCAATAGAATGTACATTTTATTTTTCCGAATCACCAGTCTCATGGTTTCTTCTCAGCCTCTAAAGGAGTTCAACATGGTGACCCTCCCTCACCCTCCACTTTTATTCTAGCAATAGATTATTTGTCGGCTCATGGACAAAATCCTTCTATAGAAATATTACTCAAGATATCATCATAAGTCTAATGTGCAGGTCACTCACCTTCTCTATCCTAATTACATTATTTTGTTTTCTAAAGCCAATTAGATAATTTTTAAATAGGTTAAACAATGTCTTCAAATTTTCCAAAAGGTTTCTGGTATGACATTCAGTCCCTCTAAATGCTATTTATTTTTTAGCAAGAGAAATAATCCTACAGTCAAACAATGGATTTCTCATTACACTGGATTCTCAATTTCATCTCCTCCTTTTAAGTATCTAGGGGTGCCACTAACTAAAGGTAAATCTAAGCTGATGCTGTTTAATGATGTCCTTGCCAAAGTAGCAGCTAAACTCAATTGTTGGAGAAATTCCTTTTTATCAAATTGTGGAATAATCACCCTTTTAAAAAGTATTTCAACCTCCTTCCCATCTTACATTCTACAGGTTACTGCTATGAAGAAATCTACCCAACTTCATTTGGAAAGAAGCTTCAACAGATTTCTTTGATCGGGCCAAAGACATCAAATGCATTGGGCAAGCCGACAAAAGTTTACAAAACTATTCTGGCTAGGGGACTGCGATGCAGCAACTCTAACAGGTTAACATGTGCAAACTATGGATTAATTTTAGGGAGCAAGACTCCCTTTGGGCCAAATTAATGAAAGGAAAATACTGCAGACACTCTCATCCCAATCTGATCAACAGGAAGCTGAGAGACTATATCGAACATGGGTACAGATGTTAAAAGTTGGACAATAAGTAGAAAAGTTATTCATGTGGAATCTGGGGAATGGCAGGATTAACTTCTGGTTAGATAATTGGTGCCCCCAAGATCAGCTGCTTCCTAGACCAACTGTTATTAATCCTAATCTCCTGGTGGCTGACTGCTAGAATGGAGATGCTTGGTCTGATGAGACTCTTCAGTCATTATTGGACCCAATTTTTGTTGTCTGTATTTCCAAAGTAAAATTTAATAGGAACCAAAATGATAAATTGTTGTTGAACTCTTGCAGATTGTAGTCCATTTCCAATGTCATTTACTCCAAAATTTTCAGCTCGGCTTCTGTCCCTTGGGGTAAATCCATATGGAATAAATTCCTGTCTCCCTCCATGTCATTCTTCTGCTAGAGAACTTTTCATAAATTCTTTTTGTTGATGATCTCTTGAAACTAAAAGGACTGAGAGGCCCTTCCAGGTGCCATTTATGTCTGGCTGCTGAAGAATCTATACAACATCTTTTCTTTGAATGTACTCACCAAGGATTTGGTTGTCAACCAGATTACTCTGGATTGGTTTACCCTTACTTCCTATTGGCTTAGGTGACACCAACTCAAGCTTGGACCCATTCCTTTTATTGTTGTATGGTTCCTATGGATGGCTAGAAACAAGGCAAAATTTGAAGCTCTCTCCCCTTCTGTTATGTAGACAGTTGTCAATTGCAAGGCTTTCCTTTGAAGAATGATGAAATATAATGGATTCCCTGAAGTATGAAGTTTTTAGCACTCTACCTTGTATTTATATTATAATTTAAGTATAGCTTTTACGAATTGAAGTTTTGAGTTTTATATTCTTACTATTAAGTTGACTTGTTTTTTTTGTTTCGGTGCATTTTTAATATGATTTATTTATGATAATTTTTTGTACTTTTAAAATTATGTTGTTGTGATTATAAACGGTCGGCCTTCCTATTCTAGAAAGAGTCTGCACATAAAGCTATATTCGGGTAACGGATGTGATACACCAAATTGACTGGAGTAGAAAAAAAAATGGCCCAGGTGTATCGCGTCAATTGTCCTGACGTAATATTTGTTATTATTCTAGAGCGTTGAACAAGTATAGTATGAAACAACTATTGCCAATATGTTTCGTTTGATCCAATGACCGGACTTTTTGATGTTTAATTATATCAATTTCGATATAATGTGTTAGCAAATGGAACACAGTTTGAAATATTTAAAAATTACAAAGACCTAATCCGACAAGCTAAAACACATTATTTGAGATTTCCACCCTTAACAAAAGTGACGAACACTGCTGATTAGATTGGACAAGATTATCATGACCTGGTTAGGGGCCTTCAAATTTTCAAAATAGGGACATATGGTGCAATGGTGATTTAAATTACAACTATTATTTCCAAATTGCTTATGAATTAAAATTTATTCAATTTCTAAATGTTTATCTAAGTCCAAAAATAATAAAAATAATAATAATACACAAGATATAAAACAAATGTAAAATATATAGCTTAATCTAGCATTGTCTCTCCTCCAATGGGCAGCTTCTCTTTTGACACTCATGCTTTATTATTATTTTTTTCTTTTTCACATTATGCATTTAAGATCTGAAGATTTTTTTTTTCTTTTCAAATTAATGTTCTACATTATCCTAAACTGTACTATTTTTTTCTGTAATATTCACATCAAACATCAAAATTTATTTTATTACAAATAAGTCATCTAATTTTTACATAAGAAAATATAGATAAAATTTTAAGAAATTAAAATAGTTAACTTTTTATTTGATATGATAGATATAAAAATTTAATTTAATTATTAAATATATAAATATATAGGAATTTAGTGGTATGCATATGAACACTACATTTTTATAAGAATAAAGCACTCCGCTATAATTATAATTATTTCCATATTATAAGATATATTTAATCAAAAGTTCCACTAAATTAATTAATCATAATCAAAATAACAATTTAAATCATTTTAAAAATTGATATGTCGTCAACAAATCGATCATCCAACCCAAATCTTGAGGTATGTCACGATCATGAGACAATCATTTAAGCAAAAAGAATTTAAACTTTATTCAAAAGTCATCCAGAGCTTAGACTTCAACAAAATTATAGTCAAAATGATCAGCTTGACGAGGCGGACCAAATAGTGTCTCAATCAATCCAATACGAGTCAAATCAAGTTTAGATCAAGCGATCAAACACTTTTCAAAGCTTCTGAATACATTGAAAGGTCAAATGAATGTCGAATTTAGTGAGCTTATAGTCGAATCAAGCGTCTCAACAGCATGAATCCAAAGATCCCAAGATATCTCAGTTCCGTTATCGCTAAGGCAATCAAATGTCAATCAAATGTCATCTGATCAAAGGAACTTCTCTGGATCGTCCAATCAAAGTGGTTAATAATGCTAGGGGGGAGTGCTTGAAGCTTGAATAAGAGAGATTGAAGCTCTCAGAAGGAGCTAATGTCCAGCACTGCTCCTGCTTCAGTCAATCACCGCCAACATCTATTGACCACCGTCGACCTCATTTTTGGCGAGGTCTGTTTCCTTCTATAGATCCTAGGATCTAGCCACATGAGCCCCCGCTGACTCTCCTAAAGAACTAATGTTGGGACTCATACCAATTAGAAAATCACAGTCACTTCCGTGAATTCTTGAAGTCTCGTATGTGTTGTTTCAAATCCCCAGCGCTTAGTTGAGCCAATTGAAACAAAAATATTGAAACTCATATCGAGTTCCTATAAGGATAGTAAAAGCTCTAGGAAGACCTTTTGGACTTAGTAGTTTTCGTTCTTCAACTTCACACATAATCTATACATCACACATAAAAATCACAATTCACATACAGTTCTCTGATCACAATCTAAATTAAAATTTAAAATAAACAAAACCCTAATAATAATAATTTGAGACCCTTCGACACCGGTCGAGCGACTCGTTGTTGAGAGTGTTTTGCTAGACTTTTGTTGTCGCTTAGGTGAGGGCCAGTCGACAATTTTCTAGTTGAGTGTCTTTATCCAGACCAAAATACTTAATTTATTGTTTCATGCAAATTAGACTTAAATTGGTTTGACCATGATGAAACGAACCGTGCGAGTCCATCCAAAATGTTGAATTTTACATAGGGAAATCATTTTCATGGATATGATTCCAAGCAGGGGCATATTTTGTGAAAATTGACACGGTTGGATAAGCAAATAATAAAAATAATAAAAATTTTAACAATAATAATAACATTATATAGAAAAAATATAAAAAAAATACATAAACACACCTCACCCATCCCTCATTCGATCGCATGCCCTAACCTACTCACAACACTCCCTTTCCCGTTATGTCTCCTTGGTTGACTAATCCCAACACAATTTGTTCATCTTAGTGTGTAAGTACTTCAATTTCAATCTCAAACAATGGTGCAAAAAACTTAACCACACTGCGCATATGTGCTTTCACCCTTTATTCTCAACTAAGTGCTATTAAATAAATAATTCTTATTTTTTTCCTTAATTCAATATTATACATTTGGGATACTACGAAAGTGCAGGTATCATTTCAAGTAATATAGGACTTTCTCTTATTCCCTAAGTATTGATTCCAAGAAGAAGGAATAACTATTTTCATCATCTTAGTAATACTCTACTTAAACTGCAAATAACTTATTTAGGAATTAAGGTTGAAATTGTATAAAGAAGTCACTAGTGCATACATATTATATTTCTAAACTTAAAGGAAATGCTAAATGTTTCTAAACTAGTTTTATGTAGAAGAGTTCACATTGTATAAAAATTTCTTCTCCTTATATTGAGATTATAAATAGTGTAGGAATCAAATGTTTATAAATTTAAATCTAGGTTAGTAAAAAATAGGAGTATACCTACTCTTTACCCTCTTCTGAGTGCATAAAGGGTAAAAGATGCCTTAACAAGCATTGTTTAACAGGTTGGTCCTGGTGGGCAATGCAGGTTAAGTCATTGGAATTGACATGAGTATGGTTGTGCTAAAGGTCTATGTTGTTTCACCATGCATGTTATTAGCTTGCATTTAATCTCCATTACTTTAGAATTAAAAAAACATTTTATTATTACTACATACGTCCTAATTTTAAAGTTTTGCATGTAGAAAAAATGACCATATATAAGAGCAAATCATTTCAAAATCCATTCTGGGCGACAACCTTTAAATCCTTCAAATCTTTAGGATTGGGCCAGTGTGGTGCCCCTTCAAATTCATACATAACAAGAGACTAGCCCTGCACATAGATGATGGTTAGATTACTTATCATTTGATGGTATGCTAGGCTAGAGTTAAGGATATAAGGTAGTATTTTTGGATGCCTCTATTGTTGTTCTTTGTTAGTTTTCCTTGTGCTAGCCATATGTATCATTTTTTTCATTTTGGTGTGCTAGTGTTCTTAATGTGCATTATAATTTTGTAAGGCATTCTTATGTAGGGATCTGTGCTTATTTATATACACATATATAGGTATCGCTGAGGGGGATCTATGGGGAAGCATGTAATGATTCCTATCCCTTTTGTTTGCAAGTGTTATTCAGCTCCCCTAATTAGAAGACACGACCAATTTTGAGTTGCAAGGCTCTCTCCGCTAACGCTTGATTTCATGCAGGTCAAGTCTTTTATTTTCTCTTTAAATGTATATGATAGAGTCCCAAGGTTGATTTTATATCAGAAACAAGGTATGGGTATGAGTTTCGAGGTAAATGACTCATTAAACCACATAGCTAGGACCAGTCGTTGCAACTTGTGTCCCATACATTAAAAATGAATTTTATTTTTATACAAACTTAGGATCATGCATCCATATGTTGAGTCTGGCTGCTTTTACTACTTTCCTTGCATATGTTGCTAACCCAATGGTGTTTTCTCCTCTTATATATATTTTAAAGTGCATTGCAATTTTATTGAGTTCCTGTATGGTTTATTTGTTTTCTATTAATTATTTTTGGTTGATCTTTGATATTAACGAAAAAAATATCCTAGGCTCTCTATGACCTTAACACTGTAATTATTCTACTTATAAAAATTCTAATAAGAGATTAAGATACTCAAAATTTTATGACTAAAAGATTCAGGATATTCAAAACATGTCTTTTACTTCTTTACATGGCCTTCCGGTCGGCCTTAAAATGGGTTGCATGTATGTTCATAACCAAATCATACTTAATTGGGCCTGAACACTTAGGATTTTGGTAGATCATTGTATCATAATTGAATGTTCTGAGGAGAAGCCCTTCCGCTTCTCCAAACCCAACTGGCCAGCATACCCTCTTACATAAGTGATTGTGTAGTGCCCCTAGGGTGTTAAAAGGCTTTCTCACACAGATGGCTTGTAAGTCCTTATGTTGGAGCATTTATATCTTTTTAGTTGTGCCCCCCTCTTTGTTTCTTTCCCCCGACATCCTAGCCACTTCGGCGGGTATAAGTCCCACCACTTGAAGCACTAGCCGATGGTAATTAGATAGAGTATTATTTCTCTGAATTTAAGGATACTAAGATCCTCTATAGATGACAAAATATATGTACTATTGACTAATGATCCTTAGACATGTTGGTTCAGCTAACTTCTCGACCGAGTAGACTTAGGGTCATAGTAGCTTGGATGGCAGGTCCTTGGCACCATGACTCCGCTATCTTTACATGTTAGGGATTACTCCTCCCTTCTTTAACAACCCCCACTGAGTTGTGTCTCATCCTTTGAATTTTTTTCCATCATATTGACGATAATATTGTTGATGAGATCAATGAATTGGTGTCTCATTCTTCTCAGGGATCCTCTTGGAAGTATTCCTTTCTTCTGGTGAATGGCCTAGGTATGAGTTCAATGAAATGATGTTGCAGCCTTAGTCAAGAACTAGGTTAGAGGGCTCGGAACCGAGGGGCTTTGATGGCAAACTTCCTCATTTTGCTTGAGGAATCTTAGGGATGGTTTAATTTGAGGTTTGATGGAGTTTTGATTAAGTGACAGAAAACCCCTGGATTTTGAACTCAAAGTTGAGCTTAGACAGAGGGATTTAGTGAGAGAAAATTGTGGGATTGATCTTAGGAAGTTTTGGAGGAGCTATAGAAGCAATTTGGCAGAGTCTCCTAAAGAAAATTGTTGTTCTGGCTTCATGGTCATGGGAGGAGGTGTTTAAATAGTGGGGAAAGGAGTGGCCACCATGGCTAGCCAGTGGGTGCATTGTGTTGCTTATGTGGAGGGAAGAATGGTGCAAGCAACCAATTGGGATGAGCCAACTTAGGGAGTTCAAATTTTGAATTCAAAGCCTAGGGTGACTCGGTGTTGGTTTTTTCTGGCCACTAGGCCGGTCAACCAGGCCAGGGCTCGTAGCTTGGTGGTTCATGGATCCAAGAGAAGCTTAATAATGATTATCCTTGAAGGTTTGATGGTTGGTGGCATAGATATCTTGGTTTAACCAAATATGAGAAGAGATTCCCTAAATCAAGGGACCTTTGTTTCATGGCTCATGCAGGATTGGTTAGGCGCCTCTAGCCTGGTCTTTAGGGTCCAATGGCTGGCTGTGGTGACCATAGTTTGGTCAAATTGGATGGGTTTGGTTCAATTCAATGCTTTGGTTCAAAAATCATGTCATGGACTTGGATTTGAGTTTGCGTGTGGCTAGAGTTTGAGTTTTTCTAAATTGATTGACCAAATTGGCTTGTTTGATTGTCATAAGAAGTTTTGAAACAAAATTGGGTAGTCTTGAATTGATTTAGAAGTTCAATTATGTGGCATTTGTTCAGTGACCAATTTTGGGGCATTTGGGTTAGATTTGGGTTTGGATTGGGCTAGGGTTTAGGTTAGGCTTAATTGATGGTTCAAATTGGTCTAAGGGTTTGTAATGAAGAGTTTTGGATATTAATTGGGTAGAATTTTTGCAGTTATGAGGTTCAATTTGATGGAGTTTAGACTTAGGTGCAGATTTGGGGATTTTGGTTTAGGTTGGAAAATTGGTTTTGCAATTTTCTTAATTGGGCTTCAATTTAGTTTCAATCAATCTTAGACATGATGAATTTGAGTTTAGAATTGAAATTGGGTGGGACTGTAGTCAATCTGGTTGAAATTAGGGGTGAATTGGGGAATTTGGGCCTTTAAGGGGAATTTAGGAGATTTGGTTAATAGGGGTCAATTTGGTCAGATTAGGCATGATGGATTGGTTCAAATTGATTCTGGGGACATTTGGACTGATTTTGGAGATTTTGGAAAATTTAAGAATTTTTGGGGTATGAAGGGCATTTTGGTAATTTTGGAAATTTTAGGGGGAGATTTGGGGATTTTAAAAAAATTGAGGCATTTTGGTGAATTTGAGTGATTTGGAATAGTTTGAAATTATTTTTGAAGAGATTTTTTGAATTTGGTTAATTTTGAGAATTTTTGAAAAACTAGGATTTAGGGGCAATTTGGTAATTTGGCAAAGTTGGGGCCAAGAAGGGTTAAAATTGGAAATTTAGCAAAATTGGTAATGTTAATCATGAGGTCACTCTATTTGAGCCATGACACCAAGGAAAACAACATTTTGGATCCTCCATGTGCTGGTCTTAGCCAAACCCTAGCCTAGGGCTAATGGTATAGGAAACCATCCACATGAGTTTCCAAAAAGAGTAAGGGATCAACAAATCATAATTGTTTAAGGGTTAAGGTTTTGAGTGCAAGTGCAAGTGTGTGCATGTGTAGACCTGACCAAAACCAAATCTTCTAGGGTCAACCCTAAGGCCAAACAGTCCTATGGGGACTCCTTTCGTGCTCCACCACATTGGCTTCACCTATTAATTGCTGAAGTTTAAAGGCAATATGTGGAACTTCAAGTTGAGTGAAGATGAGTTTTAGAATTTTCTAAATGTGAGGGTGTCATCACTAGTATTCTAAGATAGTCAACAGGAAAGTCCTATGGCTAGATCCTAGACTTCTAAAGAAGAGACTAGACTGATACACCAAAACAATATGTTTTTTTAAGTATACATTTTATGATTATTTTGGGTGATAATGCACTTTAAAGAAGGGAATTTTCATGTATTTGTTACAGGTATATCAAGTTTAGGCTTTTGGAGCAAAAGTAGCAAAAAGGATGAAATTTAGAGCAAAAATAACAAATTTTGATATTTTTGCGCATGAAGCGTCAGAACTTACGCCTGAAGCACCATTTGACAGAGAGTTGGCACCTGAAGCGCAAGATTTGGCGCTTCAAGTGCCAAAGCCTAGAATAACACGGTCTTAAGCAGATTGGTGCTGAAGCGTCAAAACCAGTGCTTGAGGCGCCAAAGATGACTTTTTGCAGGTTAAGGCAGTTTAGGATGAATTTTGCACAAATATTAAAAGGTACACTTGTTCTAAACACCCCATTGAGTGATTCAATGCATGTATACACATTGGAAGGATCTTTTAAGAAGAGAAATGTCTCTAGTATTAATAGACATGTATTTTGGATTCAAAAGTGTTAACTTTTACATTAAATTTTGGAATTTTGAATTCTGTTTAGAAGGAGCCAGCCTCTAAGAAAAGAGAGGGAAGTCAAGGGCTTGAAAAGTGGGGTGAAAAAAGAGTCTTTGGAGAGATTTTTGAAGAAGGCAAGAGAGAGAGAGAAAGTCAAGGGCTTCGAGATTTTTTTCAAGGATTGTAAGAGGAGAGGGAAGTGAGAGATTTATACTTCATTACTTTTCTAAGAGAGAATTGAGAGTGCTTTCAAAGAGGAAATGTGCCTAAAGATAATTTCTAGGAATTTGCTTGGGAAGGATTGTGAGAAAATTTATTTATTTATTTCTTTATTTTCTAAACTTGGTTTTATATATTAAATATTTATTTTGTCATATCCTTCTCATGAAATCTGAGTATTCTTTTTTATCCTTCTCCCTGCTTTGAGATATTATTTTGTGAAGAATTGATTTTGTTTTATATGGTTTTAAATGTTAATAATTTGTGATGATTTAAACTCCGATCTTTATTTACTTTTCGATCTGGCTAATTAAACTGCTAAAAAGTGTTGAGAAACATATGTTCCGAAAGGGCTTAGATTTCTACAACATGGTGAGAGTCACATTTGGTTCCATGGGAGAGGATGTCATCTATAGGATTGAGAGAAAATAAATAGGTAAATATATTTTGTTGTATGCAAAATTGGAGAAGTTGAGGTGATAGATTATAATCCCCAATTTGGTTCGGTTGATTGAAAACTAATGCGAGATTGTTAGCTCTAGGTGAGGGAGTAGTGAGAGATCTGGAGTGGCAGCAAGTATCCTCCTAGCATAACCAAGGAATTAGGGACCAAACTCTAGGTTAGTTAATGTTTTGTTATGCACTTAGAAGAGGGTAAAAAAAGGATTGCTTTTAATTGGCACAAAATAAAATATATATATATATATATATATATATATTTAAATGATTTTAATGTTTCACAATCCATATACTCATTGTAAAGGGGAAGGATGCTTCCTTGAATTTGAACTCTTCATCACAAAAGCTTTGTTTAGTTTTTTATGTTTACTTTTAAAAGTTTAGTAATTAGTTTAATTAACTTAATCTTTAAGTTACATTTTATTTAGCTTTCACTTATTTACTCTAGATTCAAATTTCGTACTTCACTTGTAGTTTAAATTGTAGTATACATTATAATCATAAGAATTTACTTATAAGAATTTCTAACTTCCTTGTGGGATCGATATCTTAGACTCTATTACAGCTCTTTTTTACATGAGCGATACATATACTTGCATTATTTTAGGGGATTTGACAGTTTAAAGAATTTTAAAAGTTTTTTCACTAAAGTTATTTTTGTTGGGATTAAATTGCATATTTACTATTGTATCTGTCGTGTGTATTTTTTAATATTGAAAAATATTTGCAAAAATAATATATTAAATCCGCCCACATCAAGTTTTTGGTGTCGTTGCCGGGGAAGTAATGGAAAGTATTAATAAGTTATTTTATAATTTATTTTTTTATTTAAACTAAAATTTTTTTTGTAGCTTAGTTCGAGTATTTTCGTATTTTAGAGTGTTTACTTATTTTGATTATTTATTATGTTTGTTTATGCGAAGTTTAAAATCTGAAGATTTAGTATCTTACGAATCAGAGTTTGAAAGAACTATTAAAAAAATTAGAAAATAAAAAAAGAGATAGATCATTTAATCAAAATGGCTTGCAATTCAAGTAATGCTGGAAATGAAAATAAACATCATCAGAGACCTTTAAGAGATTATGCTAATCATACAACATTTAAAATTTATTTGTTTATACAAAACCCTATTGTACTGGCCAATTCATTTGAGCTTAAACCTGCTATTATCCAAATAGTACAAAACAATCAGTTTGGAGGAACACCAAATGAAGATATTAATTTACGCCTTACAAGTTTTCTAGAGTTATGTGCTACTTCTAAACATGAAGGAGTGTCAAATGATGCTGTCAGACTTAGTCTTTTTCTTTTTTCACTAAGGGATAAAGCTAAGATATGATTAAACTCATTAATACCTAAATCTATCCGAACTTAGGGAGACTTATCACAAAAATTTTTATCTAAATATTTCCCACCTGTAAAAACTGCTAATCTTAAAAATAATATTACATATTTTTGTCTGTTTGAAGGAGAATCAATTTAGGAAGCCTGAGAAAGTTTTAAAGATCTCCTTAGAAAGTGTCCACACCATGCGTTACCAGATTGATTAATAATTCAAACTTTTTGTAATGGATTGGTTGCATCTCTTAGATAGATAATTGATGACATTGTTGTTGGATCATTAATGTCAAAACCATTTGATGAAGCATATTCTTTAATGGAAGAGATGACTACTAATAATTTTCAATGGCCCTTTAAAAGGTTAAATCTAAAAAGAGTAGCTAGTATTCATGATTCTGATGCAATATCTATGTTAGCTACCCAAATAGCTGTTATATCAAAGAAGATAGATCAATTGGAATGAATTATTCTCAGATATCACTTATGCTTAAGGAAAAATCATTGGGACAAATGATAGAATCTCAATCTTCTTATGAGACCATAAATGCAATAAATAATTTTTCTAATAATCCTTATTCCAATTATTATAAGCTTGGTTGGAAGAATCATCCAAATTTTAGTTGGAGTAATAATAACTTTAATGTTGTAAATTCACAACTGGAAAAAAATGCTGTGAACCCATTGGGAAACTCCAACAATCAAGTGAATCCAACTTATAAACCTTATTACCCTCCAAGTTTTAATAATATGTAGAGTAAGGAGATAATGTTGTCCATGGAAGAATTGATATTGCAAATGGGATGCTAATTACAAAGTCAATGAGTTGTAATTAGAAACATGAAAAGACAATTGGATGTATTGCAACTACACTTAGCAATGGACCTGTAGGAACGTTGCCTAGTAATGTTGAAGTAAATCCTAAAGATCAGAAAAAAGAGCAAATTAAGGTTTTTCAAGTGAGAAGTGGAAAAGAATTGGAAACCAAAGTTCAAAAAGAAGTGGAAATTAAAGTTCAAAAAGATGAGGTGGAAAATGAAAAATCTGGTGAAGATTTTCATTTGGGTCAGAATGTCCTATTAAACAAATGAAAATAACGGTAGAAAGACCACCACCTCCATATCCTCAAAGATTGAGGCATAAAAACAAAGATAACCAATTTTCAAAATTTTTAGAAATACTGAGGATATTAAAGATGAACATTCCATTTGTTGAAGCATTAAACAAATTCCAAGTTATGTGAAGTTCATGAAGGATATACCTAATTAGAAAACAAATTTTTTAGATAATGAGACTGTTGCACTCAATGAAGAATGCAATGCTATAATTTAGAAAATGCTTTCTAAAAAACTTAAAGATTGTGGATTTTTTACTATTCCTTATGCTATTGGAGAAAGATTTTTTAGAAAAAATTTATGTGAATCTTGGGTTAAGGAGACATTTCACCTACAACTGTAACTCTACAGTTAGCTGATTGTTCGATTACCTATCCAAAAGAAGTTATAGAAGATGTTTTAGTAAAAGTTGATAAATTTATCTTTCTTGTGGATTTTATTGTATTAGATATAGAGGAAAATAAAAAAAATCCTAACATTTTAAGAAGACCGTTCCTTATCACTAGAAGAGCTTTGATAGATGTGTAAAAAAGAGAACTAACTATGAGAGTTAGTGACTAAGGGGTTACATGTTATATTGCAAAATTAGTGAGATACCTTCTAAAAGAGGGAGAGATTGAATGCTTTAGAATGGATATCAACAAATATTTAAGAAATAAATATTTCAGGAAGACATTCGAAAAGAAATTTGGAGAAGAATATTTGAATATGAAGATAAGGATAAAGTTCAAGATGAATCTGTGAAAGTGAGTAATGAAGATTTGGATTATGTTCAGAAAAAAATTGAAATGTTAGATCCTACACAAAGTAACAAGAGTTTGATTTCATCTATTGAGAAACCTCTTGAACTAGAAATGAAAACACTTTCTACACATTTAAAGTATGCATTCTTTGGAGATTTATCCACATTAATTGTTATAGTATCCTCAGAATCAACGGATACTCAAGAACAATAGTTTTTGGAAACTTTGAGAAGATATAGAAAAGCCTTTGGATGGACATTAGCTGATACTAAAAGAATTAGTCATTCAATTTATGTGCATAGAATTTTATTGAAAGATCAACATGAACCAAGAGCAGATCCTCAAAAGAGATTGAATCCTATGATGAAAGAATTTGTCAAGAAAGAGATTTTAAAATGGTTAAATGCTTGGATAATATGTCCTATTTCAGATAGTTCTTAAGTGAGTCCAATTCACCGTGTTCTAATGAAAGGAGCTGTGACTGTATTAAAAAATGAGAATAATAAATTAATACCAACAAGATAAGCAACTGGATGGCGGATCTGCAGAAATTAAATTCTGCCACTAAGAAGGATCATTTTCCTTTACCCTTTTTGAACCAGATGTTGGATAGACTGTAACACACCTAAAAAATATAGTATTTTTAGACACATTTTTATACTTATTTTTGAGCTATTGCGCTTTAATGGAAGGTATTTTTGTGTTTTTCTTGCAGATACATGTAAAAAGGGTGAAAAATGTTTAAAGGAGTGAAAAAAGGATCAAATTTGGAGCAAAAAAGTGAAAATGTGCGAAAATATTTTGGCACCTAAGCGCCAGATCCGGCGCTTAAGCGCCGTTTAAACAGAGAAGGTCACGCCTAAGCGCCAGAGGCCCTGCACTTAAGCGCAAGTGACAATTATTGGACGAGTAAATTCTGTTTCTGTGAATTCTGAAGAGGCTTTTGAGGCACCTATTGGCTTAATAGGTGGTTATAACCACCATGGACAAAAATTATCATGAAAGGATACATCTCTTTGGGAAATACATCAAATCTAGACATATTTTGAAGAGAAACCAAGGCACCTTTAGGAAATATATAAAAGAAAGGAGAAAGGACTTAGAAAAGAGCCTTGAAAGTATTGGAAAGTTTTGAAAGTTCTCAATTGGGGAGTTAGTTTGGAGAGATTTTCAGGCCCCACTTTTACTTTTATTTTATCCTTTTTGTTTTTTTATTTTGAGTGACTGTAAAGAGAAGAGAATCAAAGGAACTTCAAGAGTTTGGTGGAGGACTTGAGATAAGTTTTTATTTTTTATTTTAGACTACTTTTGGTTCTAATTGAGACTTGTTGTTGGTTTGACAATGATTCTTCTTTTAAAATAATGCGTGGTTTTATTTTCTCCATGGATTTTGAATAGTTTTCCTTATCTTTCTTCTTAAAATGATAAGTAATTAAGTTGTGGATGGAAGTTGTGGAAAGTATTGATCGTCAATGATGGAAGAAGTTGTGATGATTTAAATCCCTGCACTTCATTTACTTCTTGATTTGGCCAATCCAGATGTTAAAATTTGTTGTGAGAACATGTAAGAGCCAGGCTGGTATTGTCTCAGTCAACAATCGGAAAGAATCACATGAGGTTGTATGAATGAGAATGTAGTTCATATGATTGAGTGCAAATAAATATGGAAATCTTCATTGAAGGTTGTAGAGTTAGATGACTCTAAAGTGACAGGTTAAAGCCCCCAACTTGGTTTATTGTTTAGGTTTTGATACAGGATGTTAGCCCCAAGGTTGAGGGAATCGATGAAACTCTAGAGTGAGAGCTAGTTTCTTCCCTTCCTAGCCGGTCTTCAGAACTATTCAAACTTTAAATTAGTCAATGTTCTTTATAGAATCTCTAGTAAGGGTAAATAATATTATTGCTCCTATTTGGCACAACACAATTTGCATACTTTTACAACAAAATTCCTATACTTATTACTGACTCATAACAAGAAGAAAGATATTTTCTTATTTAGTGCTTTTCTTCTACCAAAACTCTAGTTATCTTTTTAAATTGTTATTGTTCTACAAAATTATGAAAATACCAAAAATATTTAAATTTTTATTACTACAAAATTTATTTTTAGTTTAGATAATTACCTTTTTATTAAAATTAGAAAGTTTGATTTTCAATAGTGCATATTACATTATGCCCTTGTGGGTTCGATATTCATGTATTAATCAAAAAGTCCTATATTACCTGATAATGATACTTATACTTACATAGTATCCCAATATATATAAACTAAAAGTCAAATTCTTATTTTTATTTAGGATCAAGTTTTTAGTTTTGTTGCAAAGTAAGGAAATATAAGCTAAATATAATCTGAATTATTGTTGTACTGTGCATATTAGCAGTATCCAGGGATAAAGTTTTTGGCGTCGTTGCCAGGGAGAAATTGATTTTGAAAGCCAATTTCTTTTTTTAGAAAGTCGTATTTAAACTTTAATTTATCTTATCTTCTCTTATTTTGTTTTGTTAATTTTATTTTATTTTATTTTATTATATGTTAGAGTATGCATAGTTTAGGTTCTGAAGGACTAGTGCCCTATGATTCTGAATTAGAAAGAACAATTAGAAAAATCAAAAAAACTAAAAAAATTAGAAATTTTGAAAAATCCATAAAAATTTTAAAAATGACAGACCAAAATAATCAAAATGTTGAAATTTATCAAGAGTTTAGATCTTTAAGAGATTATGCCAACCCTACCATAGATGAACTTCATTGTAGTATTCAAAAACCTACTGTAGTGGCTAATTCATTTGAGCTAAACCTGCTATTATCAAAATGGTATCCAATAATCAGTTTGAAGGATTACCAACTAAAGATCCAAATTTACATCTTGCCAATTTTCTAGAATTGTGGTCTATATTTAAATATGATGATGTATCAGATGATGCCATAATTCTTAGGTTATTTCCTTTCTCAGTGAGGGATAAATCTAAGATTTAGTTAAATTTGTTAGCACCTGCATCTATCAGAACTTGGGTGATTTAGCACAAAAATTTCCTAATTGCAAAGCTTAGAAATGATATTACATCTTTTAATCAGTTTGAAGGGGAATATATTTATGAAGCATGGGAAAGATTTAAAGAACTCTTAAGAAAGTGTCCACACCATGCAATACCAGATTGGTTAATAATTCAAACTTTTTATAATGGATTAGTTGGATCTCTTAGATCAATTATCGATGCCGCTGTTGGTGGTTCATTGATGTCAAAACAGTTTCATGATGCTTATGTTTTAATTGAAGAAATGGATACCAAGAATTTTCAATGGCCTTTTGAGAGGGTAAATCTTAAGAAAGTAGCCAATATTCATGAAACTGATGCATTTACCCTGTTAACAAATCAAGTTGCTATAATTTCAAGGAAGTTAGAAAAATTTGGAATGAATTTTTCTCAACCAATTTCTATGATAAAGGAGAATTCATTAGGCCAAATGGTAGATTATCAAGCATCATTAGGACTTTAAATGATAAATAATGAGCAGAATAACCCATATTCAAATTATTATAACCCAGGTTGGAAGAACCATCCCAACTTTAACAGAATAACAATTCGGGTGGTAATAATCAACAATGGGGGAGCATCCAAGAAAACCCATTGAAAAACTAGAACAAACAAGGGAATAAAAATTATAGATCTACTTATCCTTCAGGTTTCAACAGTAATACACAGTTTAAGGAGAAGTTGTCTATAGGAGAAGTTATATTACAAATGAGAAATCAATTACAAAGTCATGGAGCTATTATTATAAATATTGAGAATCAACTTGGGCAAATAGTAAATTCATTAAGTAATAGATCCCAAGGAACGCTTCCTAGTAATACTGAATCAAATCCAGAAGACCAGAATAAAGAACAAGTAAAAGCCATTAATCTTAGAAGTGGAAGAGAGTTGGAAGGTTGTGTTCAAAAAGAAATTGAAGTAGAGAGAGAAGAATTTGAAGAATCAAAAGAGGACGCTCTAAAAGATTCTAAGAGACCTATTTCTCCACTAAAAATTGATTTAGAAAAATCACCACCTCCATTTCCTCTGAGACTTCATCAGCAGAAGTTGGATAAACAATTTTCAAAATTTCTAGAAATATTTTAGAAACTTACAATTAATATTTCATTTGCAGAAGCCTTAGAACAAATGTTGAGATATATAAAGTTTATGAAGGATATTCTTAATAGGAAAAGGAAGTTTGAACATAATGAGACTGTTGCACTTAGTGAGGAGTGCAGTACGATAAGTCATAAGAAGCTTCCTGAAAAGCTTAGAGTTCCTGATAGCTTTACAATTCCATGTGCAATAGGAGACAAATTTTATGAGAAAGCTTTATGTGATTTAGGTGCAAACATTAACCTTATGCCATTATCAATATTTAAGAGATAGGGATTAGGAGAAATAACCCCTACTACTGTAACTCTGCAGTTAGAAGATCGTTCGATAACATACCCTAAAGGAGTTAAAGAAGATGTCCTAGTGAAAGTGGATCAATTCATCTTTCCTGTTGATTTCATTGTGCTAGATATGGTGGAAGATAAAGAGATACCTATCATTTTGGGGAGAACTTTCCTAGACATAGGAAGAGGAATGATAGATGTGTAGAAGGGCAATCAACAATGTCCGTCAATGATCAAACTGTTACTTTTAACACTTCAAAATCAATGAAACACCCTGTAAAAGGTAAAGATGATTATTGCTATAAAATGGATGTTATAAGATATCTGAGCGAATGTCATTTCAAGGCTACCTATGAAGAAAATTTTGAAGAAAAAGATTTGGAACACGAGCAAGAAGATGAATTAGATCAATGTGTAAACCTTTTTAAGGAAGATTCAAGTTATGTTCAAGAAAGTTTTAAAATTTTGGACATGATAGATAAAGATAAATCATTCTGTCCATTTATTAATTGGGAAAAATGCCAATTTATGGTAGCAGGAGAAATTGTATTAGGACATCAAATATCAAAAAATTGTATGGAAGTAGATTCTGCTAAAATTCAAGAGATCTCTTATTTACCTTATCAAATAATTGTAAGGGAAACTAGGAGATTTTAAGGACATGCTGGATTCTATAGACGATATATTAAATATTTTTCAAAAATTGCTAAGCCTTTATTCCGTTTATTGGAGAAAGACGTTATTTTTAATTTTGATGAGGAATGCCTAAAAGATTTTAAGTTATTAAAAGAAAAACTAATCACTGCACTAATTATAGTTTCCCCAGACTAGGAAAAACCTTTTGAATTAATGTGTGATGCTAGTGATTATGCTATTGGAGCTGTTTTAGGAAAAAGATATGATAAAATTTTCAAAGTTATTTATTATGCTAGTAAAACTCTTAATGAAACTCAAATTAATTATACAATAACTGAAAAAGAGTTATTAGCAATAGTACATGCTTTTGATAAACTTAGATCAAATTTAATTGGAAACTCACTATATAGTGCATACAAATCATTCTGCTATTAAGTATTTAATGAAAAAGAAGGATGCTAAACCTAGACTTATAAGATGGATTCTTATTTTGCAATAATTTGATTTTTAATAGTAGATCAAAAAAGGATTGAAAATCAAATTGTTGATCATTTGTCCATGCTTGAATTAAAAAAAAACAACTATGTTTTTAAAATGAAATTAAAGAATAATTTTCAGATGAAAAATTTGTTCACTATTAATGAGTTGCGTGTTCCGTGGTATGCCGACATTGTGAACTTAATTGTTACTGATAATATAACCTATGTAATAACACACCAATAGAAGAGGAAATTTATTTCTGAAGTTAAGACTTACTTTTGGGATGACCCATTTTTATATAAACAACGAAATGATTTGATTATTTGAAGATGTGTATCATTTAAGAAACTTATGAGATTATCTAAAAAATGACATAATTCTAATTTTGGGGGTTTTGGTGTTGATAAAGCAATATACAAAATTTTACAAACTGGATGTTTTTTGCCTACAAATTTTAGAGGTGTTAATGCTTATGTCAAAACTTGTGATAGATGTCAAAGAGTAGGCAATATCTCTAGAAGAAATGAGATGCCTCTCAATTATGCTAAAAGTTGAATGATTTAATATTTGGGGATTAGATTTCAAGGGACCATTTATACAATCTTTCAGAAATTTATATATTATTTTAATAGTGGACTATGTATCCAAATGGATAAAAGCTATTACTTTACCTCGATGCGTTGCTCAAAGTGTTGCAAAATTCTTGAAAACAAATATATTTTGTAGATTTGGGATGTCGAGATTTATCATTGCTGATGGGTGAAGTTATTTCAGAAATGCCATAATGGAGAAATTATTAAAAAAATATCATATAAATCATAGGATTGCTGCTGCTTATCATCCTCAGACAAGTGGTTTGGCTGAATTATCCAATTAAAAAATTAAAAGAATTATGGAAAAATCTATGAATCCAACAAAAATAGATTGGTTAGTCAAACTTGACTATGCTTTGTGGGTTTATAGGATTGCATACAAAACTCCTATAGGAATGTCCCCATATAGGCTAATATTTGGAAAAGCTTGTCACTTACCAGTTGAACATGAGCATAACGCATATTGGGAGACTAAAGAATTCAATTATAATTTGAAAGACGCTGGTGAGAAAAGATTGTTATAATTAAATGAGCTTGAAGAGATAAGGAATGAATCTCATGAGAGTGCTAAGGATTTATAAAGAAAAGATGAAAATGTGGCATGATCGAAAGATTCTTACTAAAAATTTTTAGCTAGGTTATAAAGAAAAGATGAAGATGTGACATGATCATTCTTACAAAAAATTTTCAGCCAGGGCAACAAGTTTTGCTATATAATTCAAGGTTAAGATTATTTCCAGGCAAACTTAAGTCCAGGTGGATGGGCCCATTTGTTGTGATTAAAGTTTATCCTTATGGAGCTGTGGATATTAAAGATCCTAAGTTTGAGAGAATCTTTAAAGTTAATGGACATAGACTACAACCTTATTTTATTGGGGATCACCATAAGTATAATGATGGAATGATGTTGGGTCAACCAGAGTAAGAACTAATTACGTCGGGCTGACGACATAAAACTAAGCGCTTTGTGGGAGGCAACCCATAGTTATCAGTGTGTTTTTATTTTGATTATTGTTTTATGTGTGATTAATAAAATTTGAGGTAGTATTTTTGAGACTATTATGTGTTTTTATTGATTTTAAGACTTTATCAGTGATCTAGACATGTTAAAATGAGAATTTGGACGTTAAGTTGACTAGTGCAAAAATGTGCATTAGTGTTTAAGCGTCAAATCTGGCGCTTAAACGCAATAATTAAAAAACATGTGTGAAATTAATATTCTAGAAGGGAAAACTACCTAAAGTTTGTAAAAACGTGCCAAGGCAGTTTGTAACTGTGTCTAGGAGTTATTGGAAGGATTTAGGCCTATAAATAGAAGGGTTTAGTGAAGGAATTTCACCCCAGATCATTTCTAGCCCTAAAATCTAAGAAAGAGATAGATTTTAAGATGATGTCTTCATGGGAGATGGATTTGAAGAAGAAGGACGAGACCATGAGGAAGAAATTTATTAGTCAAAGTGCACAAGAGATGTATAACGATTTCTTAGCCGTTAGTATTGAACGGATATTAGAGAAGATGAACAAAATTGAAAATACCATGATGTACTTGAAAATAAGGTATTGGAGATTCATGCACATCTGGAGCATATTGGATGGCAATTGAAAATGCAATTTAGCCACACTAGTTATATAAAGGAAGCAGATAAGGAGATGTTTCTTGAGCAAAAGTGGATTGAAGAAGATTGCATCAAAGCACGTCACCACCGTCTATTTTATCAACTTTATATTCTAGTTGCCCGAGGAGAGACTAATGAAAGACCTGAATTTGTTCTTTCTAATGAAGAATGAAATTATGTTATATGTTTGAAGTTATGTTTTTGTCTGTTTAAAGTTGTTGTCTTTAAGTGTTTTAGTATTTAAGACTTGTTTTTAGTGTTTTTGTTACTTAGGTGTTTATATGATGAAACATTGTTAAGTGTTTGTATTTAGTAAAATTTTGTCATCCAAGACAATTTGGAATTAGAACTAAGTTTTTAAATGTATTTGTAATCGCTTGTAAAGTAATATAAGTTTGTTTGTGTAAAATTTTGTGTTATTTTAGCCTTGAATTGAAATAGCTATTAAGGAGAAATTGGAGATAAAGGAGAGTTACAGGAAGTTAAAAATAGTCATTTAAGTGCTATGAGACCATTTAAGAGTGGTTTACTTACGTATATAATGCACTTTCATTTAATTTGAAATTTTTTAAAATCGTGCACTTGCGCCTAAGAGCCACATCTCACGCTTAAGCATGAGCAAACCTGAGAGGCAGGCACCTAAGCGCCACTTACTCGCGCTTAAGCTCCAGTTCACGAAAACCGGTTCGTGAATGGTTAAAAGTGAATTTTTAAGCTAAAAATTGCCATTTTTGACGCCACGGTCACCTTCTTCCTCTTGAGTTTGCGATTTTTTAGGGCTAGGGCACATCTAAAGTGAAGATTTCCCTGTGGAATCAAGTGAAATTTGTTAGTTCCAAGTTCTTTGAGGTAAGAGCTTTACTTCTACGTAAAAATTTTGGATTTTCACCATGTATTTTGAGCACATTTGGAGAAATTTGAAAATTCACTATTTATGGTGAAAAATAAGGAAAAATCTATGGAAACTGCATGGAAAGTTTAGTTTGTACTTTTATAAGTTTAGTTTAGTGATTTAAACTTGATTTTTGAAGTTATTGTTGGAATTTATCAAATTTATAGAAAGGCATGAAGAATGAAGAGGAGCAAAGGCAAAGCCCCTTTCAATTCGAGTAAATTTGTTATTTCAAAAGCTAAAGATCGGTATAGTGATGTGTTGCAATCACGCAAACTGAATCAAGAGCAATGTTTTAGAAATCTGGGTGGAGACGAGAAAGATTTAATTATTCACCGACAATGAGAACAATTCTATTATTTCTCTATTGTGGCGGTTATTTCTATTGTGAGGGAGTTCTATACAAATCTCCCTGAAGCTGAAGACAATAGAGTCATGGTTCGAGGAAAGTTGGTGCCTTCTTTGCTAGAGGTAATCAACTTATTTTACCATTTACCACTTGATACGTTATGTTTTTATGCAAATTATAGTCCGACTGAAGCAGAATTAGATGAGATTATTTCTTACTTGAATATTGGGAGAGGACTTTGGAAGGTCACTAATGAGAGGAGAGTCAACTTCCCAACTTCAAAGTTATGTGAACCTTCAAAGGCCTGACACTATCTCATTTTTGCTCGTCTGCTTCCAACCAATCATCTTAGTGAAGTGACCAGAGAAAGAGTGACGTTGAACTATTGTATTTAAAAATGAAAGCTCATTAGCATTGGGGCTTTAATCTGTCAGACTATCATCAGTTCTGCTACAACTGTTACAACTGCAGGTCTGGGATTTGCTTCCTTGATCTTTCATTGTGTGAGCAGGCTAGAGTTAAATATGATAGCTGAGAGGAAGTGTTATTACCTCTAAAGCCCATGACTAAGGTGAATGTGAAGACTTATTCTGAGCATTCAATTTTTTGCTGGAGAGGAGGATTTTCAGGAGTTATGGAATGGAGACATCTGCTACTTCTACCTTTGCTGCTTCTACATCTAGACCATCTAACTCACTTGCTTCTACATGTCGAGGTAAGTCTACTAATACTCGAGACAAGTTATTACAAAAGATGAAGGATAATATCAATTTTACCGCTGATAGGGTACAAAATTTAGAGCATACTGATAGGTATAATAGTAGAACGAGTGACTATGAAGAGAAATTCCACTCATCTTTGGAGAGCCTGATTAGAGGTGACCCAGGAGTGCAATTTACTCCATATCCTCGATATCCTGATTATGTGCTGTAGAAAAGTGGTATAGCAGTGATTCAGAGAATGAAGAGTAGAGCTGAGAGATTTATTTCATGATTGTAATATGATGTGAACTATGTGGTTCGGGCTTGCTACATTTGCATTTGTGTGTTGGTTTAAACTATGTGATGTGGTTTGTACTTTTATGTTTAAGTGAGAATTGTGATGTGATGTGTTTTCAGCTATGTGATGTGGTTTGTACTTTTATGTTTAAGTGAGAATTGTGATGTGATGTGTTTTCATGTTTCAGACTTGAGACATATATGCATGTTTACTTGTTTAGTTATTATGATGTGTCAGACTTTTATTTATAATTGTCTTGTAATGTTTGTGTTAGTTAGTAGTTTAGTTTAAAATTTTAGGGTAGTAACTATTATGAGTTTTGTGATTTAGTTAGTTTAGAACTTAACTTAATTCTATGTTTTTCATAAAGTTGAAAATCTTGCTAACTTAAATCTTAAATTTAAATTTCTGAAACTGTTACCTTGTATTTTTCTTTTATCATGTTAGTTTTTTTGTTTTTATGTTGAGATTGTGAAATCAAGTTAGTGTGTTAGTTTACTTTTATGTTTATACCCACTGCTTAGAAGTTTATTGAATCTCGACATGTTAAATTGAAATGAAAAAAAAGAAAATTTGATCAAAAATTAATTTTACTCTATTTTTAGTTTTATACGTGTATCATTAGGCTTTAAAAATTCTTGTTAGTATGTTATTTTAAATTTTCATTTATGCTTATATATATCTGATGTTAAATTGTTTACTCTATTGAAAATTAAAGAATGGGGGGATAAAAAATATTTTCAAAACTAGAATTTTATTTCTTCTCAAATGTGCTACAAGTGAATTTGATTTAAAAAGAAAAAAAAACTATGTATATGAAGTTATATTAGGGAAGTAAAATTTGATTTTAGAAATGTGTAAGAAAATTTAGTTAAAATTTTTAAAATTTGATTTTAGAAATGAGTAAGAAAATTTAATTAAAATTTTAAATTAGGGAAGTAAAATTTGATTTTAGAAATGAGTAAGAAAATTTAGTTAAAATTTTAAGTAATGAGGGAAGTAAAATTTGATTTTAGAAATGAGTAAGAAAATTTAGTTAAAATTTTTAATAATGACAAAAAAGTGTATGTTAAAAAGTTTTTAGATGAGAAAATGATTATTATAAGTAAATATCTTTAGTAAGAAAAACTGTATTTTTAAATAAATTTACATAATTTAGACTTTTATTTTCAATACTTAAATTTCTTTTATTAAAATAATTTTCAAAACTATTATTATATTTATAAGTAAAAGATTTATATCAGTATTAAAATAATTTTCAAAACTATTATTATATTTATAAGTAAAAGACTTATATCAAAACTTTGCTTTTGGAAAGGAGAAGTCGAATTCAAAATTATTAAAGGCCTATCCAGATATAATAATCCTTGCATGAAAAAGATAGAAAAGAAAAAGAAAAGAAAAGGAGAAAGAAAAGAAAAAGAAAAAGAGAAACAAAAGAAAAAGTAAATTAGGAAGGAGAAGCTTGAGGATTAGTGCCTAATCAAAAATTCATTCTCCATTTGATCTTTTAAAGTACAAGACTTGAGAAACTCATAAGCTTATAGATATAATATAATAATTAAAATTATTTTTAATTAAAATTTTTAAGTGGAGATAATAAAAGAATTAAATTCTAAATTTGGAAAATCTACAATATATTTTTAAATTAGGTAGTAACTCATATTTTCATCTTTCTTAACATTAAGAATTTTTAAACAATAAGTTGTTCTCATTTACTAAAAATTTTTTCTAAATTAGACTGTCATATTTCTTAAACAAAATTTTTATAACTTCTAAAGAAACTCATTTACATATCACACATATTTAGTATTTAAAGATTGAAGTGTCACTTGAGGACAACTAATATTTTAATTTTGGGGGATTTTGATATACCTAAAATATATAATATTTTTTTTACACATTTTTATACCTATTTTTGAGATATTGCGCTTTAATAGAAGGTATTTTTGTGTTTTTCTAGCAGACATAGGTAAAAGGGTGAAAATTTCTTAAAGGAGTGAAAAAGGATCAAATTTGGAGCAAAAACGTGAAAAATGTGCAAAAGAGTTTTGGCGCTTAAGCGCCAGATCCGGCGGCACCCATTAAATAGAGAAGGCTGCACCTAAGCGCCAGAGGCCCTGCGCTTAAGCGCCAGTGGCAGTTATTGGATGCTCTAATTTTGAAGAGGTTTTTGAGGCACCCATTGGCTTAATAGGTGGTTATAACCACCATGAACAAAAATTATCACAAAAGGATGCATCTCTTGGGGAAATACATTAAATCTAGACATATTTTGAAGAGAAACCAAGACACCTTTTGGAAAACTATAAAAGAAAGAAGAAAGGACTTAGAAAAGAGTCCCGAATGTTTTGGAAAGTTTTGAAAGTTCTCATTTAGGGAGTTATTTTGGAGAGATTTTTAGGCACCACTTTTACTTTTATTTTATCCTTTTTATTATTTTATTTTAAGTGATTCTAATAAGAAGAGAATCAAAGGAACTTCAAGAGTTTGGTGAATTTGAGATAAGTTTTTATCTTTTATTTTAGACTACTTTTGGTTTTAATTGAGACTTATTGTTGATGATTGTAAAAGAGAAGAGGTTCAATGGAACTTCAAGAGTTTGGTGGAGGACTTGAGATAAGTTTTTATCTTTTTGTTTTAGACTACTTTTGGTTTTTAATCGAGACTTGTTATTGGTTTGACAATGACATCTTTTGTTTTAGACTACTTTTGGTTTTAATTGAGACTTGTTGTTGGTTTGACAATGATTTGTAAAAAGAGAAGAGATTCAAAGGAACTTCAAGAGTTTGGTGGAGGACTTGAGATAAGTTTTGATTTTTTTGTTTTGAGACTTACTTTTGGTTTTAATTAAGACTTATTGTTGGTTTGACAATGATTTCTTCTTTTAAACTAAAGATTAAAGGAACTTTAAGAGTTTGGTGGAGAACTTGAGATAAGTTTTTATCTTTTTGTTTTGAGACTTTTTTGGTTTTAATTGAGACTTGTTGTTGGTTTGACAATGATTTCTTATTTTAAACTAAAGTGTATTTTTGTTTTCTGCATGGATTCTGAATAGTTTTCTTTATCTTTCTTCTTAAAATGATAAGTAATTAAGTTGTGGATAGAAGTTGTGGAAAGTATTGATCTTCAATGATGGAAGAAGTGATGATTTAAATCCATGCACTCCATTTACTTCTTGATTTGGCCAATCCAGATGTTAAAATTTGTTGTGAGAATATGTAAGAATCGAGTTAGTATTGTCTCAGTCAACAATTGTGAAGAATCACATGAGGTTGTATGTATGAGAATGTAGTTCATATGATTGAGTGAAATCAATAGGGAAATATTCATTGAAGGGTGTAGAGTTAGAGGACTTTAAAGTGATAGATTAAAACCACTAACCCGGTATATTATTTTAGGTTTAGATACGAGATGTTAGCCCCTAGGTGGAGGGAATTGAGGAACTCCAAAGTGTGAGCTACTATCTTCCCTGCCTAGCCGGTCTTCAGAACCATTCAAATTTTAAATTAGCCAATGTTCTTTATAGCATCTCTAGTAAGGGTAAATAATATTATTGCTCCTATTTGACATAACACAATTTGCATACTTTCACTACAAAATTCCTATACATACTACTAACTCATAACAAGAAGAAAGATATTATCATATTAGTGCTTTTCTTCTACAAAAACTCTAGTTATCTTTTTAAATTATTATTGTTCTATCAAAATATTGAAAATAGTAAAAATATTTAATTTTCATTAGTGCAAAAATCCTCTTTAGTTTAGATAATTATCTTTTTACTAAAGATAGAAATTTTGTTGTTCAATAGTGCATATTGCGTATTCTCCCTATAGGTTCGATATTCAGGTCTTAATCAAAAAGTCCTATATTACTTGATAACAATATGTATACTTGCGTAGTATCCTAATATATATAAATTAAAAGTTAAATTCTTATTTTTATTCAGGATGAAGTTTTTGGTTTTGTTGCAAAGTAAGGAAATATAAGTGAAATATAATCTGAATTACTGTTGTACTGTGCATATTAGCAATATCCAGGAATCAGGCTGGCTGAGCATAGATATTTTCATTTTTTGGATGGATATACTGGTTATTATCAAATACCTATTGCTCTAGAGGATCAAGGGAAAATAACATTTACTATTCCTTATGGAGCTTTTGCTTTTTGGAGAATGTCCTTTGGATTATGTAATATACCTACAACATTTCAATGATATATGATGTCAATTTTCAGTGATTTAATTGAAAATAGGATTAAAATATTTATGCATGAGTTTTCTATATTTGGAACTTCATTTGAAATATGTCTAAATCATTTAGAGAAATTTCTAGAATGATGCGAAAAGACTATTGTTGTATTAAATTGGGAAAAATGCCTATTTATGGTTGTAGTAAGAATTGTGCTTGGGCATACAATTTCACAAAATGGCATGGAAGTAGATCCTGCAAAAATACAGGTTATATCAGACTTACCTCCACCTACTACTATAGGAGGAGTTAGGAACTTTTTGGGACGTACTGGATTTTATAGGCAATATATTAAAAATTTTTCAAAAATTACAAAGCCTTTATGCTAACTTCTGGAGAAAGATACAAAATTTGACTTTAACCAAGATTGCCTTCAGTCCTTTCAAACTTTAATGGAAAAATTGATCACTGCTCCTATAATTGTTTCACCTGATTGAGAGAAACCTTTTGAATTAATGTGTGAGGCAAGTGATTGTCGATCGCCAAATTGGAAATTATCGATCACTAGAATGAATATCCCGACACTAAATATTAAAAGAAGTTTAATTTAATTTTTATGTTTATATAATTTAGAAAAATTAATGTTTTAATTTTTGAAAATACGAGACCACACTGATCTCATATCCTAAGTAGTTTGAATAAATGAGTATAACACCGCAAGCAATGCATCTATCATGAAGAGTAGACACGCCGCTTACTGGTGAGGGCTCGATTAAATAAACTAAAAAATTTATGACATCAATTTAAGTCTGCAAAAAATCATTTTTTATGTTGACTAAAATGTTCCCCAATTTAATATGAAAAATTAAATAGGGTTTATATTAAGCTGTGTTCTTAAAATTTTCTAATAAGGGCAAGCCCCTGTAGTTAATTACATCTTAGATAATCAAAGTCACAAAAGAAAACTCTCAATAAAAATTATGGGATATTATCTTCAAGAAGTTTAAAAGGATATGACTTTCATAAGATCTGACAAAGAGGTGTGAAATGGGAATTGCTCAAATTTGGAACATTTATTATGGATACCAAAGGAATAAGAACTAGGGGATGTCACGGTTCCTAAGGAGAACCTCGGTGACTTCTCAAGCTATATTATGGTTCGGCTTCAATTTTGAGAAGAACTATTTAATAATTGCATCCTGCTAATTTTATTAATTAGGACTTACATTTATGTGACACGGTCATAGCGTGAAAGGTGTGAGGATTTAGGTCATGACAAACGACATTCTCGGAATCTAAAGACAAGTTAAGGCTTAAATTGTATAGTAGAGCTATACAAAAGCTTAAATAGAAAGTTGAGGATTAATGTCACACTAAGCAGACAACCTCAGAATCCTATGGCTTGCGTTGTTTTATTCTAAAAAAGATATGTTTTTGTAAATCCTGACGTTATTGTAGATTGTTGTTGTAGAAGGCTGCCCACAAAGCTAGCTCTAGGATCCTTGGCGAAGTAGCAATCATAAAGTCTAAGATTTAAAGGTTTAAATGATAGGTTGAAGTTCAATAATTATTGGGGGGTTAAATTTTATTAGAGTGACACCGGTTAGGATCCCACGGATCCCTCATTCTACTATCACTATTTACTTTTAAATTTTTTTTAGCTTAAATGAGTTGTGAAACCCATTTAAATTGGAGAGATCTCGTTAGCAACCGTAGGTTACTTCCTCTGAGGGAATCCCACAAATTGAAAAGGGCATATTATGTTTAGTGACATTTCAAAGGATTTATGGTAACCTTTGAAATAATTCTTTTTAGATTTTTAAAAATTTTGATTAATTTTTAAAAGAGTTTAGATTTTTTGCAAGTAAAGGAAAATGCTCAACCAAGCAGTTATAATATTTTTGCATCAAAAGTAAACTGCTCACCGTGAGAGAAGTTAATTCCCCCCAAAAGCCCCCTCTGAAATAGCCTCTAACCTAGCTCTAAACCAACACCTGAAAACCACCTTGATTGAATTCATACTTAGACCATTCACTAAGGCTTAGGACTTCATCCGGAGCTTTGTTCGGACCAAACAAAGTTACCACAACCATCTGATTGAGACCTTCCTACTTAGACAAAGGTATTGAACCCTAAACCTAATCTGAGCTTATTTTTTCGCTCCATACATATTTACTGTATTTCAAACTGTATAATCTATATAGATAGGTTTTTTCTTGATAAGATGAAGGTTTAGAAACAAACCCCATGCCATTTGGTTGAGCCTAGGCTAAGATCTTAAGGTTTTAGTTGGAACGACTCACGGGCTAGGTTGCTTTAGGACGATAATGGAGAGTCGTCTGATCGCGCCTGCATTCAACGGATGAAGGAGATTAAATCGAATAGATCCATGGTCCATAAAGTGCGGTCCTTATGGAGGCTAAGTAGCTGGTGGCATCAAATGGCTGAGCAAAGCGCGGAGCCTTCAGAGCAGACGAGGATGAGTTTGCGTCGCGTGGATAAGTAGAAAAATATGGAATTCTAGAATTATTTTAAATGCCTAAACTTCAAAAATCCATATATTTCTTTAGAAAAATCATAAAAATAAAATAAAAATACCCGCTGGCTCTGTGAACAGAGGAGAATAATGTTGACAAAAAATAAAAATTATTTTTCAAACATTAATGTTAAATGAATTAAATACCCTCGCTGGTATTTTAACTCTCCATGACTAAGGAGTGCTCACCATAGCTTGAGATTTTGAGGGTTCATTCCTCATCACAATGCGGATGTTCTCTGATTTTTTTTCTTGGTCAGAGAGCATCTCTATGCTTCTAATCCAAAATTTCAAGCTAAGGTGACCATTTTGGCTTATTTTAATTATATAAATGCAAACATCACTTGAAAAATTATGAGAAAAAATTTAGTGGGATTCCTGTGGTCAGAAAAGTCTAGGAAAAATATTTTGATGATTTGAATCATTTTGTGAATTTCTATACTTAGTTAAATGTAAATACTTTGTATTAATTTGTGTAAACTAAATACATATAAAAAATTAACAAAATCAACTCCACATTGTTCATAAAAATCATATCTACCCACTGAAAACATTTGAAAATTATTTGGCTTAGTTTACTAAAGTGAATTTTTAAGAAAACCTTGCATTTTTGTATAAAAATAATTATATTAAATTAAATATGCTTAGAAAAGTTATGAAAGTTGTTTTTTTGAGTTCCTTGTGATCAGGGGCATTTTATAAAAATAAAACCCATTTTTATGAAAATATTTCATTTTTCAAAAATATTTTGAATTAAAAATAATTAAAATAATCAAAATTTTAAAAATATAAAAAATGGTTCAAAATAAGTAGTAATGTTCCCTAATCACTTAGAAATCATTAGGAAAATTTTCCTAATTTTTCTAAGTTAAAAATGAATTTTAATGACTTAAAAATGAAATTTTCATGTTTTCCCATTTAAATAATTATAATAAATAAATCAAAAATCATATAAAAATATAAGATTTGATTCTCTCAGTTTTCTGAATTTAGTGAAGTCTATTAAAAATACAAAAATAATTTTTATAATTAAACTATTATTTTCTATTTAATTTAATCATTAAAATTGATTAAAAAATTAAATAATAATAATAGAAATTTGATTCAAAAAAATCATGAAATTTTTTTAAGCATTTCTCTGACCTTAGAGAACTCTAATAATTTTTCCATAAATGTAAATTTTATTTTGTATATCTAAATAAATTATCCTTTGAAAATCCTATATTTTATATTTAAATAATTATCTAAATTAAATTAAATTTTGAGAGGTCCACATATCCCGCTCTAACATTTTAATTATCTCATGGATATAATACTCTAAACCCTTAGAATCATTTGAGTTATGTTTGATGAGTTATGAGGTGAAGTACCCCAACGACAATATTGTCATTTTAGACTTTGACGCCTTAATCAAAATTTAGGATTATCAAAGGGAAAATGGATAAATTTGATCTTAATAAACTTGTTTGGATGATTGAAATACAATGTGGCTAAAAGGTAGAAACCCAATTAACACCTTTGCACAACATCAACTAAAAGCATATTTCTCCTATTCTTCATGACTTGGAAGTCAATTAAAGATCAAATGATTCTTAAGTGATGGGATTAAGCAGGAAGCTGATAATTTACTTTTATTAAGCCCAAAGTTGAGGATGATGTGATCATTTAATAAGGATATATGACACTTAAATCAAAACTTTGAAAGCCAAAATATCACTCATTATGATTGTTAAAGGCTTGGTAGTGACATATGTTAAATGTTTAAACTCAAGTTTATTGGATTTAAAAAAGGATATGATTGGTGATTAAAATCTTTAAGCACTACAAGCCTAACTTTAACTCCGGGCACCACAATCTTAAATGACTCAAACACGCCTTAAGAGCACCCACTCACATAACTTTTTAAATGAAACACCAATTGACTAATCGAGTATCCTATCCTTGGAATAATTAAATTGTTAAGCTTTAATGAGCAATGGGGTAGCCAAACTCTAGCCTCAGATGATTATTCAAACATTGTGATAAGATCAAAATGAAATTGGGATATTTCAAGAGATATTCAAAATGATATAGAGCCACACCTTGAACATTTTGAAATCTATTGGATATTTTGAAGGGAAAATTGGACTTCTCATATTTTGTTCCAAAAGTATCCACTAGGATCTTTCGAGAATCAACAAAATCATGACTTGGGGTTTGGAAGCTAAACCTTCATCTACTCTTACAACTTAAACCTTCTTGCAAGACTTGCAAGTACTAACCTTTCAGGTGATGGAGCGAGAAGACTCGACAGATATGCTTTTAAATTAATGCATTTACCTTCTTGTACTTCTTATTTCAAACTTGCATGTTAAACAACGATGTCACCTTGCATAAAAACCTAAAACTGCTAGGATAACCATAAAACCAAAACCAAAACTAAACCAACCAAGAAAAAATTCACTGCTACAAGATTCAAAATATAAGACAACTCAATATATAATCACAAACATCATAAAACTACAATTGCAACTAAATTAAGACATCTCTGTGAGTCGATCGGGAATTCCTTGGAGGAGGTAACCTATGGTTGCTAACAAGGCTTCCCATTCTATAAATGAAAGAATGGAACTCATTAAGTTGAGTTTAGTAAATTCATTTGTACTAAGTGAATCGAATATAAAATAGTGGTACCGGAACGAGGGAACCGTAGGATCCTAACTGGTGTTGCTCTAATCAACTTTAACATGCCCTGTAACATTTAAAGAACTTTAACCATAGGAATATTTGATTTGAGATCATAACCTGACACAATAGAAAACTTAAACTTCTCA
Organism: Phalaenopsis hybrid cultivar; assembly: GCA_002079205.1. Lineage (NCBI taxonomy): Eukaryota > Viridiplantae > Streptophyta > Magnoliopsida > Asparagales > Orchidaceae > Phalaenopsis > Phalaenopsis hybrid cultivar. Next base: position 86,110 of record JXCR01112211.1, on the reverse strand, counting down.
TAATGAGGTGCTTGGAGCTTTCTTGTGGGTAGCATTCTACGACAACGATCTATAACAACATGAGGATCTGAAACAACATATCTTTCCTTTGAATTAAAAAATAAGCCATAGGATTTCCTGGTTGTCTGCCTAGTGCAACATAAATCTTCAAACTTTTCATTATGCTTTTGTATAGCTCTATCGTACAATATAAGCCCTAACTCGTCTTAGGATCCGAGGTTATCATCTGTCATGACCTAAATCCTCACATCTTCCATGCTATTTGTGTTGTTGTTTCACATAAATGTATGCCCCAAATCATAAAATTTACAAGTTAAAACATTTAAATATTTCTCCTCAAAACTAAAGCCAAACGTTAGGATAGCTTGAAAAGTCACCGAGGTTCTCCTTCGGATCTATGACATCCCTTAGTTCTTCCTCCTTTGGACTCTACAATAAAATGTTGCAAATTTGAACAATTCCCCTTTCACACCTCTTTGTCTGATCTCGTTGAAAAGTCCTATCCTTTTGACTTCTTTGAAGATAATATCTTTTTATTTTTATCGAGAGTTTCTTAAGTGACTTCTGTCATTTAAGATGTAATAAACTATAGGTGTTTGCCCTTATAGGAAGCTTTTTCGAACCCAATTTAATTTTTAATATTAAATAGGGGAACTTGTAGACAAATAAAAGGGTTTCGTAGACCAAACATATGACATATATTTCTTAGTTTATTTGATCGAGCCTCATCCTCAATTCTTCTTTTCATCTTTCGGGATAGATATAGNTATATATATATATATATATATATATATATATATGTAAATTAAACGTCATTACAAAGCGGGTGGCAAGATTTTAATTCCGATGGCTGACGGCTTCTAACGGGCAACTCCTTAACTAAAAATAGTGCCGACAGCTTCTGGCGACTCCTTTGGGGACTAGCTTTTCTCTCCATATAAATCAATAAATATTATCTTCATACATAGGTAATGTGTTCTGCCCCTCATGAACAAAATTACCCTTCTTTCGTTGGCATGTTTTACCCATTTCTATCTTGGGAAAGTATGGTGAACTCTTTGGNGGGGGGGGGCATTAAGGACTTTTTAATCTTCATGTGGGGTCAAACCCCCAAAAGGTCTGTTGGTGGACTAATTTCACTTGGGCACTGTGCATTGTTATGTTGGTCCCGCACTGGGTCGTGAACTTCACTTTTTCCCTTTCGAGTTTGATTTTATATTTTGTAACTTAAATTGGATTGTGTTGTGCTACGCGTGCTCTATAAAATTTCCTTGTGCTGATTAAATCTTTCTACCTTCAAACTGTTTTTACTAAAATTTTAAAACCTCCACAAACTAAGTAGAGACTTAGCCGGTCTACAGATTGGCCTCTGTTAATTTTTAGTGTTCACTCTAAAATTACGAGTTGTTGGACAAATAGCTAACCCCAAAGCTTTCTCTTTTGAAGCTGTTATAATGGAGTTTCCAACGCTAACTTTTTCCGGCAACCTGCCAACGAGTTGCAACGCCCATAACGTCACTCCTACCATCATGTTTAGTGCAGGATTCGAAGATCTTGAGATCATCCTCGAGAAAACCTAGTTCGTCATAATGAAATTCACTGCTTCAGAAGTTCAAGAACCTTCTATTGAGTTTAGCCTGAGCTATCCTCAGGACTTCCCATCTTACAAGAAGGTCAAGACTAATGTCACCATGACACCTACCAAGACTGTTGTTCCCGCAGTCGCTAAAGGAAAGAAGTTATGATCATTGAAGACCCAACTTAGGGGGTAAGTTGTCCCGTCATCAGTATTTGAAATTAGATCATGTTCAAGGACTGCACCGTTAACCCGAACCCAAAGGAGAAACCGTAGCCGGAAGGTTCAGAGCGCTACTGATCCCGTACCTAATGCTTATGCACAGTATAGCAATAATTTCGATGGTCCCTGGATACTTAATGCTTATGCATAGTATAGAAATAGTTCTGATGGTATTTTTCACTTAATCAAAACCAAAAACTTGATCTTGAAGAAAAATAAGAATTTAACTTTTTAATTTATATATATTTCTATTGGGATACTACGCATGTATATGTATTGTTATCAAGTAATATAGACTTTTTTAATTAAGACCTAAATATCAAACCCGCAAGAGAAATTATGTAATATGCACTTTTTAGAAAGTTTTTCTATTTTTAAAAAGATAATTACTTAAACTAAAAACAAGGCACTTTTTAGAAAGTTTTTCTATTTTTAAAAAGATAATTACTTAAACTAAAAATAATTTTTGGTAGGATTTAAAATTTAAATATTTTGGTATTTTTGATATTTTAACGAAACATAACAATTTAAAAAGATAACTAAAGTTTTGGTAGAAGAAAAGTATTTAATATGAAAATATCTTTCTTCTTATCATGAATCATTAATAAGTATAGAAATTCTGTTGTGGAAGTATGCAAATTGTGTTGTGCAAACAGGAGCAATAATATTCTTTATCCTTACTAGAGATACTATAAAGAACATTGGCTAACTTAAAGTTTGAATAGTTCTGAAGATCGGCTAGGTAGGAAAGATACTAGCTCTCACTCTAGAGTTCTCTCAATTCCCTCCTCCTGGGTGCTAACATTCTCATATCAGAACCTAAAATAATAAACCAAGTTGGGGGCTTTAACCTGTCACTTTAAAGTCCTCTAACTCTACACCCATCAAAGAATATTTCTCTATTTATTTGCACTCAATCATATGAACTACATTCTCATTCATACAACCTCATGTGATTCTTTCCAATTATTGACTGAGGAAATACCAGCCCGATTATTACATGTTCTTACAACAAATTTTGACATCTGGACTTGTCAAATCAAGAAGTAAATGAAGTGCATCGATTTAAATCATCACAACTTTTTCCAACATTAAAGATCAATACTCTCTACAACTTCCATTGAAAACTTAATTACTTATCATTTTAAGAAGAAAGATAAAGAAAACTACTCAAAATCCATGGAGAAAACAAAACCACACTTTAGTTTAAGAGAATAAAATCATTGTCAAACCAACAAAAAGTTTCAATTAAAACCAAAAGTAGTCTAAAACAAAAAGATGAAAACTTATCTCAAGTCCTGCACCAAACTCTGGAAGTTCCTTTGAATCTCTTCTCTTCTACAATCACTCAAAAAATAACAAAAAGGATAAAGTAAATAAAAAGTGGTTCCTGAAAATCTCTCCGAACTAACTCCCAGAGAAGAACTTTCAAAACTTGCCAATATTTTGATAAAGTAATAAAAAGTGGTTCCTGAAAATCTCTCCGAACTAACTCCCCAAAGAAGAACTTTCAAAACTTGTCAATATTTTCAAAACTCTTTTCTAAGTCCTCTCTTCTATCTTTTATAGCTTTCCAAGGGTTGCTTTTGGATCTCTTCAAAATGTGTCTTGAGTCGATGTATTTGCCCAAGAGACGCATCCTTTCATGATAATTTACGTCCATGGTGGTTACAACCACATTTTAAGCCAACGGGTGCCTCAAAAACCTCTTCCAAATTCGTGAAAATTGATTTTACTTGTCTAGTAACTGCCACTGGTGCTTAAGCGCAGGGTCTCGGTGCTTAGGTGCGGCCGTCTCTGTTTAACCGGCGCTTAGGCGCCAAAACTCTTTTACACAATTTTTCACCTTTTTGCTCCAAATTTTATTTCACTCCTTTAAGCATTTTTTTCCATTTTTACTTGTATCTGCAAGAAAAACACAAAAATACTTTCCATTAAAGCACAATATCTCAAAAATAGGTATACAAATGTGTCTAAAAACACTATATATTTTAGGTATATCAAAATCCCCCAAACTCATGTTACTTGTTCTCAAGTGACACTTCAATCTTTAAAAACTACATATGTATGATATATATACTCAAGTGACACTTCAATCTTTAAAAACTACATATGTATGATATATATACTTATCCTCAAGTGACACTTCAATCTTTAAAAACCAAATATGTATGATATGTATATGAGTTTAGGAGTTACTAAAATTTAGATTTAGAAATATAATAGTCCAATTTAGAAAAAATAATTCGTAAATGAGACCAACTTAAAGTTTGAAAAATTTTAATTGTTAAGAATCTATGAAAATATGAGTTCCTATCTAATTCAGAAATATTGTAAGTTCTCTAAATTTAGATTTTAGTTCTTTTCTTTTCTCTACTTAAAAATTTTTATTGAAAATAATTTTACTTACTATATTATATTTATAAGCTTAAGATTTTATCAAGTCTTATACTTTAAAAAGATCAAATGTAGAACCAATTTTTGATTAGGCACTAATCCTCAAGCTTCTCCTCCCTTACATTTCTTTTCTTTTCTTTTTCTTTTCTTTTTCTTTTTCTTCTTTTTTTTTTCTTTTTCTTTTTCAGGCAAGGATTACTATATTTAGATAGGCTTTTAATAATTTTGAATTCCATTTCTCCTTTCCTAAAGTAAAGTCTTGATATAAAACTTTTACTTATAGATATAATAATAGTTTTGAAAATCATTTTAATAAAATAAATTTAAGTATTAAAAATAAAAGTCTAAATCATATAAATTTTTCATAAATATAATTTTTCTTACTAAAGATAGTCACTTATATTAATCATTTTCTATACTAAAAATTTTTAACTTAAAGTTTTCTTTCATTACTTAAAATTTTAACTAAATTTTCTTAC